>CAWUFW010024226.1:0-63789 GCA_963921515.1 Calotriton arnoldi
GATCTTGGAAGAAAGTTTTTATCAGACATCATAAAATTACGCCCAGTATTATATTGGCGCAGGCTATGGACAACACCAGAATTAAAAGTCTATGCCACAGGTTTTATGGATATAATTAAATTAGATAGTTTCCACAAGATTAGATGGCTCCGGGGTGTTAGAGACATCCTGGTTGACCTTGGTTTGAAAATGCTCTGGGATGATCCGTCCACGGCTAGTTTTCCTTCTAAAAAGTATCTGAAGGAAAAATACTGGGAAAGGATCACTTTTAACACCTTGAGACATAGTGAATCAGCCACTCTGACAGGTACATTTCTAGAATTCAAACACATTACGTACCTCGAACCATACTGGGACATTATAGCAAAACCACTAGATAGGAAATTGTATTTCCAGTTGAGGGTGGGCTCGCTACCCTTAAGATCTTTTACGTCAAGGTGGTCTAATTCAACTGACAACAAGTGCCCCATCTGCCTGGCTTACAAAGAAACAGTAGCGCACATGCTTTTTGCCTGTCCAGCATATGCAATTCCCCGTCGGGTCTGGCTGAGACCTCTATGTAAGCTGCTAGGCACACGCAGAAGTGCGGAAGCCGAAAGGATCATACGCACAAGCACATCATCCAACATCTTAATAGCTGTTGCGAAATATCTTGGGTGGGCGTGGGCATTAAGGTCAAAATTAATGCCATCATAAAATTCACATGTCCAACCGCATACACTGATCTAGTGCTGCAATTATTTCTAGTTACCTGTTATCTGGTCTCTTTGAGCCTTTAGGTCAACAAGAAGAAGTTACTCCTGTTGTGATCTCCCAGCTTAGAAATGTGCGTAAGCTCCTAATGTAGAAATGTGCTTGGTTTTTATTCCTTTTATTATATATGGTGTTTTAAATGTTCAGTTTTACCAAAAGTCGACATATGTATTAATCGTACCTTAGGAATTGGGTTTTTATGTAATGATGGAATATTTTGATACATGCTTTTATGATTATATGTCGAATAAAGCTTAACAAATGGCAAATGGGAGTATGTTTTACAGCAAGGCACACTTCGAGTACTATTTCTCTAATTATGATGTGGTACTCTTGGAAGTCCCCGTTCTGAAATACATGAATAAATATGATTACTATAAGCAAGTAGAGCGAATGTCAAAGTATTTTGTGCCTACCATTACTTTAGATACATCCTATGCCCATAGACATAATTTGACCTGCATGTTAACTGACATCGAAAAGAAATTTATAGATCAGATAGAAGATCGACATAGACAGACTCTATTTAGACCAGATCCAAAGCACAAGGTTACCCCATGGACCAAAGAAGAATTAGATCATAAGGCAAAGGGGAGTTTTGGACCCATAGCATTAGATTTCCAGCAGAAAGGAAAATTGTGCATTAGGCACCCGTCCACATCTTATGATAAGACATTTGTGGGTGAGAGTGATTGTGAGCATGTCTTCTTGATCGAAGAATCAATCAGAAAGGCATTATTGGATAAAATAACAGTAGTGCCCAATGTGTATTTTGTGTGTAGAAAGAATGCCTATGTGAAGTTGCCCAAGAACTGGTACGGCACTTGCTATTTGGCTGTGGTATTTCCTAAGATTTTCCATGTGAATGATCAATGGCCCCTAGAGAGAAAGAGACCTCAAAGAGGGAAACGTGGTGCGAGTGCAGGAGAGGTGATTGGAGACATATTTGGAGCTATGATACTGAGTATGGGTGTGATTCTAAATTATTTGAAAATTAGAAAGTTGGCAACATTAGTGGATAAGCTCTCCATAAATACAACTCAGATTCTACTACTTGCAGATGGGGAGATGGTTTCGATAAGGGCCATGGTTTTGCAAAACCGTCTTGCCCTAGATGTGCTGCTAGCAAAAGCCGGAAGAGTCTGCAAATTATTGAGAGTTCAACAGTGCTGCACTTACATTCCTGACAACAGTCGGGATATAAGGAAATACATCAATATCATTTCAGATATACATCAAGAGTTACGCGAGATGGCTGCTGAAGGACTCTGGGAACAAATGGGGAAAGGCTTCGGCAAGATAGGAAGTTGGTTTGGAAGTTTGGAACAAGGAATAATGGGATATATTTTGAAGCCTATTATAATAGCTGTCATTTGTATAATCGTCCTATTAGGAGCCGTCAAGGCTTACAAATGGCAAAGGGCACGACATCAGGAAACTGTGTTGAGAAAGCGGGAGCACCAACTTGAGCAGCTGCAGGACAGACTTTATCAGCACCTTAAAGGGTTAGAACGATTTAGACAGGGACGGCAAGCTACAGCTCCTGTTTAGGTCGGTCTCTTCTACAAGGAGAAATTACAGAAGAATAGAAAGTTGGTGTTATGACACTAGTCATAAGAGGGGGGAACTGATAGAGCGCTGATAGCACTCTATTTGTATGAGTGCACTATACTCATGGGGCCTGATTCACAGAACTAACTTACGTCAAAAACGTAAAGTTAGTACTTTTTGGTTTTCACAGAATACACTTACTCATTTTGGTATTCACAGATTGAACTTACTCATTTCGGTATTCACAGAAGTTAGTAGTCCTAACTTTAGGACTCCTAAATGCCTTCTGTGAATACTGAAAGTCTTAAGTTAGGATTTTCTCAGTTTAGGAGTAGTAAAGTTAGGACTCCTAACTTTAGGACTCCTAAATGCCTTCTGTGAATACCGAAAGTCTTAAAGTTAGGATTTTCTCAGTTTAGGAGTAGTAACTTAGGAGTACTTTACTACTCCTAAACTGAGAAAATCCTAACTTTAAGACTTTCGGTATTCACAGAAGGCATTTAGGAGTCCTAAAGTTAGGAGTCCTAACTTTACTACTCCTAAACTGAGAAAATCCTAACTTAAGACTTTCGGTATTCTCAGAAGGCATTTAGGAGTCCTAAAGTTAGGACTACTAACTCTGTGAATACCAAAATGAGTAAGTGTATTCTGTGAATACCAAAAAGTACTAACTTTACGTTTTTGACGTAAGTTAGTTCTGTGAATCAGGCCCATGGGGAAAACGCACTCTCATGTATTCGTATTGTTTGCTGTGTTTTTGATTATTAAAAAACATTTAATTGAATCATTTAATGTTGAACTAGTGAACGCATTTAAGTAGAATTGTGTATGTATTATGATTCCTCCATGAATAATGTGCAGGACAATATTATTTCATATATCGTAATGATGGTTAGTTTAAGTTGTCTGAAAGATAGGCCCAAAGTTAATGTGTGATTCTCCTTGCTCTCAAGAAATAAATAATTAAATGATTGTTGTGTTCGAAGTTCGAATGTTCACACCCTGTTGCAGGTGCAAAAAGACACATCGTTATTTTCAGAGTTAAGGAGAGATCCGGAATGTCTTTGAAGATAGCTGGAAGCGAGAAGGGAGGATGCCTTGCGTATCGGGTCTGTCTGGAAGCCAAGGCCACTGGAAGAAGATATCATTAATTAAAAAGAGAACCAGCTACTGCATAGAGGTCTAATGGAAAGTTTTAAGAAACAGTGACGTAATGTTAGTTGGATTCCATCTTTTTGTATGATGCGCAGGGACAGAGAGACCAGACTTCTGCTAGCTTTCGGAGAAGAAGGAGCATTTTAGAGCGAGCTCCATAGCCTTAAGCTAAACGACCCATTTTGACGTGAGTACTTCTTAGGAAGTCACACGTGCTGACACCATTGGGGAACGATAGAAGAGAGACAGGAAGGGCCCTCATATAGAGCAGTGTAGGGAAAGATTTTGATTTCTTTCAATGAGCCGAGAACTGAATATCGCATCTATTCTGTGTTGCGATGTGATTTTGGAATTTATAATCATCTGTCTTTTGGGCCGAATTACTTATATTCGTAAAATTGGCTCTGTATTAATTTTTCTGTACCTCTATACCTTACTATTGAGATGTATTTACATCCAATTGTTTTTGGCCTTATAATAAATATTCAAACTGCACTTTGGAGTCAGTGATCTTTTCAGGCATGCTGACTGTTAATATCTGTTTGAGTTGTTTTCTTCCCCTCAACCACTTTAGGTAAATAAAAGATCGATCGCTTACGCTATACTTAGCAGGGAACGTAGGGGTGCAAGTTAGCGTAATCAAACTCATAGCTGCAGTTCCCGCACTGCTCCATGTTGCATGCAGTTGGACCCCCATTTGCATTGACCCTTGACAGCTCCATAAGGGTTGGCGCAGTCAGACACTGCATTAGCCCCTCGGTTCCCAGTGTTCAAGTTGCCTGAAAGCAGATACTCATAGCAACCCTGCCACACTCTGTCTGTGCCTGTGAAGGGGCATCCTCGTCCTGCTTTGGAAAGAGGCAAAGTATCCCCTCATTGGGCGCATGCAGCCTAAAATGTATGTCGTCTAGCAAGGAGCTCTGTGTTCCTTTTAGCTTACATGACTCCTTACAAACCTCACTCGTGGAGAAGCATGCTTAATGTGAGTCAATGGTTGCAGATGGTGGCAACTGACGCTCATTTTTGTGGATCAAGACTTATTCAGACTTTGAACCAGAGCAAGAGTGCCAAAGAGAGTAAAGCGATTAAGAAGTTGGAAGAGAAATATAGAAAAGGTACAGATAAGTGATGAGATGAAAAGGAACCTAGGGGAGTGAGCTAAAGAGACAGTATGTGTCAGGTGGTGGAAGAAGAATGAAGTGGAATCAAGACTAGTTCTTCTTGGTATCCAGCAACTACTGCATTTGGCAGCATCAACAGCAGTTTCTAAAGAAAAGCCTGGGCACCTGAACTTATTTTTCTACAAACTGGGCTCTGGGGTGTGTGAAAAGGATGCCACTCCCCCATATGACATACATTCAGTGTTTCCTCAGGGTCCCTTTGGCCTGGGTTCATGCTTAAATACTATTGAGTGTGCCCTCAGGCAATGGGAATCCCTCATGTACATAGTGGTATCCCTTACATTTGGAATTTATGTGTGTTTCCTTTTTTTCATATCGTTGTTGATGTGGCTACCCTTGGAATCAGAAATGGTGTGACAGGAGTCAAGCCTAAAATGCCACAAATTTTATCATCACCCTTCTGACTGTGACATAACAGCATGAACACTAATAGGAGTAGGTTGGAAATTACTGTAGGATTAATAAAGCAGAGTTTGCTGCACCAAAATGTAGTACTGAAAGGGCAAACGATAACTGGAAGAAGGTAGCCAAATTTGTCTGTGGGTAGTGAGAGGAAAGGAGATGACTTTACATTGGTGAAATGCCTGAGAGTAACGTAAAAATACAAAAAAGTGAACTGTGTGCTAACTTACATCAATGTATCTAACATGTAAAGCATTCCTTAACTCAAATACATTTATTTTAAAAAAAATGAAAACATTTAGAGGATCGTTTGTGATATCATTTCTGGTGTTCTTTTGAGTTTGCCTTAAAAAAATCTCTTTCCACAAAGCACACTACAACTTTATTTCTAAATATCACAAATGTTAAAATTCTTCTGTGATCATAAATAATTGACTTAAGTGACTGTCGGGGGCATGGCCAAGCGAGCCAACATGGTGGACGTCTTTTAGAGAGCTCCGGCCCACCACATCCATAATCAGCAATAATCCTCCTATTTTCCCCCCATTAGATGTACAGACTCACCCTGTATGACTTCGGAGGCTCGAGAGCGTGACGATTCCCGGGAGCACCGCCGCAAATCCCTCTTCGGGGGTGCTGACGAGTCCCAGTGACAGATTCGGGCTGGGCGTGCAGCGTTTGGTGCCACTCGACTCCCCGGGCCTGGCTCGGTGGACCGAGCAGCGCTGCGTAGGCCCGACTGGTGATTCCTGGCAGTGGGAGAGGAGCCGCTCCTCGGGGCAGGGACGCAGCTGAGCCCCTGCAGGTGGCAGCGGGGAGGCCCTCCTGGACGGCCCGTCCACGAGGCGCACCGAGTGGCGCTGTGTGCATAGAAGACCGCCGAGATCCCGGAGGTGTGGTGAGTCGCTGCGGCACCAGGGGGGAATGCTCTATATGCAGCAGAGGGAATAGATGGCCCCATAAGCAGCAGCAGCCTTGTGCATCACCGTCTCGCTTGCATGGATACTGGACCCGGGGCCTGGCGGATGTGGCGGGGGGCAACCCCTGTGAGTGGATCGCCCGTAGGGGCCATCCAAACACAGACCAACCCTGCAGAGAGGCGCCGGTGCGGGCGAAGTGCCAGACTACATGGCATGTTGAGGCCCTGAGGCGCGGGCGCCGCCACTGAGAACAGCTGCCTCATCGACCGAGGGTCCAGGAGCAGCCGCGGAGCTGTGCGGTGCTGCGGCCTGGGGGCGGCGGAACCTTCCTTCCCCTACCGGGGACGACAGTGACCACGAGGGGTCTGGTGCTGCATGAGTCCACACTGCTCAGATACACCCTGTGACGAGGAGGAATCATTAGGGCGGCCGTCCACGATGCACTGGGATGACCAGGACCCAGTGGCGGTGGGCAGATGGGGATCACGGCGTGCAGCAACTGGTGTGACGGCTGAGTGCGGGGGCTGGTGGGGCCCAAAGTGGTAGTACTAGAAAAGGGCCCCCACATCACAGGATCCTGTGCGGACTCCCCAGTTGACCCAGCTTCATAGGAGCCCATGAAAGCTCACGACGGGGGGCACTGCTGACGCCGTGGAGAGAAGAGAGGCCCCCTGGCCCACAGGGCGACCAAGTGCCGAATTAGAAATGCTGTGAGATTTGGGCCATCCTTGGTATTGCAGTGGACTTGTACCGGCGGGGTGAGGAAGACGCCAGGGGTTGGCGGTCCGGCGGTGAGTTACTCTTAGAGGGTCCACCTGTAGTCGGTCCTTGGGTGGCAGAAGCGGCCATGGTAGCCCCTGTGCAGCTTGCTGCCCAGGATAGACTAAATCTGTGAGGGCCGACTCCCAGGGTCCCTTACCCCCACTCCATCAAGACAGTGCCAACTGGAGACCATCGCCAGATGAGCGGGTTGGGGAAACTAACCGTTGCCGCCACCATGGCTAAAGACAAGAAACCCATGTCTTCAGCGAAACAGAGCACGTTGGATCAATACACAACTGCCCCCACCGGTGCAGCAGGCAGAGCAGAGGGGGGGTCCCGGTTCCCGGTTCCCGGCCCAGTGCCAGACAATGCAGCCCTACTGGCAGCGATCATGCATTCCCGAGACATGTTAGACGCCAAAATAGGTGCAGTCGGCACAGAAGTCTCCTTTCTCCGTCAGCATCTTCGCAAGGCGGTCAACCGAATTACTGAAGCTGAGTCCCGCGTATCGGTTGTGGAAGACACAGTCACAACCCTCCGAAACCAAGTCAACCTCCTAACTGTAATTACGCGAGAACTCGCCACAAGAGCCGAAGACGCAGATGGCCGCACGAGATGCAACAACTTGCGCTTTGTGGGCTTCCCCGAGGGCTGCGAGGCGGCCTCGGCAACTCAATTCATAACACAGTGGCTGCGCTTGTTGATGCCAGAGGGATCCCTTTCTCCTTGTTTTGTGGTGGAGCGAGCCCACAGGACCTTGGCGGGGCGGCCTCCCCCGGGCGTGCGACCCCGTCCAATTATCGCTAAGCTCCTGAATTACACGGACATGGACGCGATGATGCAGTTCGTCCGAGGCCATAAAGACAAGCTGACCCAAGACACGTAGAATATTATGATATTCCCTGGCTATACACGCCTTGTACAACAGCAGCGTCAATCCTTTGTGGCCGCCAAGCGCAAGCTGAGAGACCTCAACATCCAATATATGCTGTTGTACCCCACACGGATGCAAGTTATATACAAATCCAAAATGTTATTCTTTGATACCCCGGATGAAATCTTCAAATGGACGGATGAAACCATCACACTCAAGCCGAATTCTACGCCTCCACAGAAATTGGACTCCTCTCAGGGCCCAGACAGAGCCGCCCGAAGAAGCATTTGTTGAAGAGGTGACATCGATCATGATCGAATTGGTGCTCCCAGACACAAAGGGAAGACTCATAAACCAGTTACATAAAACCCCTTGTACCTCCCCTTCCCCTTGTCTTTCTGTCTCTTACTCTGGTGCACTCTATGCTGTTCTCACCTCCAGAGGTAAACCTCAGGAGGATGTCTCGACTGTTCTGACACCAAGGTAGATGTGGGGAAACATTGGCCATGGTGGGCCTTCACGAGTCCCACTTACGCTCTTTCACGACAGATGGTTGGGGGATGTGGTCTTTAGGGCTCCATTGGGGTAGGGCCTCCCGGACCCCCGTTGGGGTCTTGGAACCGCCCCACCGCGACAGATACTTCATGTTTCCCGAAGTATAGGGCGTGGGGGGAGGGGGATAGGGTTGTTTCTGTTTCACGGGTTATATTTGTTATTGGCTGGGCATGGGCACGGGCGTTTCCCTGCTTCCAGGTACTGCACTCAAAGGCACTATTATCCCCCAAGATACATTAATGATTGACACACAGAGGGCTCATCCCGGCGAGATTCAGGTGA
This sequence comes from Calotriton arnoldi, assembly GCA_963921515.1. NCBI lineage: Eukaryota > Metazoa > Chordata > Amphibia > Caudata > Salamandridae > Calotriton > Calotriton arnoldi. The sequence goes on from CAWUFW010024226.1 coordinate 8,436, forward strand.
TGACCTGGAATGTACGGGGTATGCTGGACAGAATCAAGCGAGGCGCAGTGTTGAAACAGGCCAAGAGACTGGGGGTCGATATCCTGCTGATGCAAGAGACCCACATGATGGGCAATAAGGCCCCGTGCCTAGCACACTACGGATTTGACCAAATATACCATGCTGGATTCACCCGGGGTTCACAGGGTATGGCCCTTCTTATTCATCGCAGGATCCCTTTCAGATGTGCCCAGACATGGTTAGACTCGAGTGGGAGATACACTGTAATCGTGGGCACACTGTATGGGGAGTCCCTGGTATTAGGCAGCTTCTCTGCTCAGACATACATTTGTAGAGAAAGTCATAGGTTTGTGGGGAACCTTACCTGATGGACTGTCTGTGATGGGGGGAGATTGGAATGACACTATGTATCAAATCGACAGGTGGCACCCCAGCGATTGTAATCGAGCCGCAAGTGACTCCAAGTTGTGCCTCCTAGCATCCTCCCAGGGGTGGTCCGATGTCTGGAGGGCATATTACCCGACTGCCACCGAATACACCTTCATCTCGCCCACACATGGCTCCCTTTCGCGGCTTGACTATATCTTTCTTCCCACACAATATATCCATAAGGCTGCATCTACCTCTATTCTCCTACGGGGCCTATCCGACCATTCTCCGGTGATCCTTAAGCTCCACATGGGACCTCTGCAATCCAGACCCCGTTGGCGGATGTCGCCATGGCACTTGAGAAACCCGAAATACATGACAACCCTCCACCAGGCCATTGCAGAGTATTTCTCCTCCAATACAGGGTCCACAGCCTCAGCTATAGTGCTGTGGGAAGCCTTTAAGTCCACAATACGGGGCGTTGATATTAGCTACTGCACAGGGGTAAAGCAGCAACACCTGGCCCAGATCGTAGAACTAGAGACACGACAACGGGCGCTAGAGGAGGAGATGCGGACAGGTGGTAGAGTACAGGCCCAAAGACAGCTGCTCTTGTCACAACAAAAGATCCATCAGCTACTCACTAACGAAGCTCAATTAGCATGGCAGGCAATGCAACATCAAATATATAAGTGGGGGGATAAATCGAGCAAGACCTTACATCGTCTATGCCAAGTAACTTGTGCTCAGACCCCCACACCAATACTCCGGGGCATGGATGGCACCCTCTACATGAGCCCACATATGATGGCTCATGCATTCGCTACATATTACACTGACCTTTATCAGCACAGGGCACGTCTATCCACAGATTTGATATGAGAATTTCTGCGTGACATACTTCCAAACTTTCAGACGAGGTGCGCGATCAGATGGACGCCCCCATCACCCTAGAAGAACTCACCACCGCCCTCCACGACATTCAACAGGGCCAGGCCCGGGTCCTAATGGGTTTCCTAGTGAGTTCTTTCGGGGATGTATTTCCCAGACGGGTCCGCTTCTCCTGGAAGCACTGCAGGAGTCCTTGCAGCTAGGGATTCTTCCGCCCAACTGGCGGCATGCCGAAATCGTGGTTTTTCTCAAGCCAGGGCGCCCGCCAGAAGACCCAGCCTCATATCGTCCCATTTCGTTATTAAATCTGGAGGCAAAACTCCTAGGTAAGATCCTGGCCGACCGTCTTTTACCCCACATTACGGAAATGGTCCACCCCGACCAATCTGGCTTTATGTCACAACGATCCACACGTCATAACATCAGGTGAGTGCATAACACCCTAGCTATGGTACCAAGGCTGGGACGCCCAGCGGCGGTCCTCCTCGAGGATATAGACAAAGCCTTTGATTCGCTGGACTGGGGATACCTATTCCTCCTCCTGCAGGCCTTAAACCTCGGCCCCCGTGTTATCTCCTATCTCCGCCTCTTATACACGGATCTCTCTGCTTCTGTGTGTGTCGCTGGGGCCATGTCGGACCCATTCCCTATTAGTAGGGGCACGTGGCAGGGGTGCTCTCTGTCCCCGCTCCTGTTCGCGCTTGCTATAGAGCCGCTGGTGAACTGGGTGCGACGGGACCCATTAGTCCGCGGATTTCGGTGGTCCGAAGAGGTGTCAGATAGGATCGCGCTATATGCGGACGATGTCATATTCTGCCTTACCGACCTGGGATATACGGGCCCACGGATATTGCAGATCCTGAGGGTGTTTGGAGAAACTTCGGGCCTCTGCACAAATCCATCCAAATCCATACTATACCTGATTTGCGGAGACCAGGGGCGGGGTATGTGGGCTACGCAACTGACACATACACCCGACGGCTTTACATATCTGTGAGTGTTCATATCAACAGATACGGCAAAGTCCTGGGCCCACAACATACAGTCCCTCATACCTAAGGTCAGAAACGAGGTGCGGGCCTGGTCCCCTCTCCCCTTGTCCCTCTACGGCCGATCAGTGATCTTCAAGATGGTCTCATTACCGCATACCCTGTATCAGCTCCAAAATTACCCATATGACGTTCCCCAATCATGGTTCAAAAAATGAACTCACTCCTCAATACGTTCTTATGGGGCGGTGGGGCTATACGCATCGCACTACAGACGTGTACTCAATCCACCTACTGCGGCGGGATTGCAGCATCCGACATATTTGCTTATTATGCAGCCTCCCATCTCCTCAACATTAACGAATGGTGGTATAACCCTCAAGCAGACCCGGCCTACGCTGTCGAAACAATAATGTTAGAGGGCCACGTGTTGCTCGACATGCTGTATAGTCGTAGTCGATTGGACCACCTGATCCCAGCCACTAGAGTTGTAATCTAGCTATGGAGACGTGTGGTCCGACAGATGGGATGGGGAGGGCGATTAACGCAGACAACTCCTTTATGGAAAGGATCCAATCTTCGCCAAGTGCCGTCGCTGACAGGGTTCCGTACATGGGACCTCATTGGCATATCCACACTTGGGACATCATGAAGGGGGTCGTTCTAAAAACCTTCCAACAACTGCAGGAAGAATTTCATCTTCACCGTAAATAACTCTATAAATACCTTAAATTACGACATGCCCAATCCCCAAACATCGCAACATTGACAGAGCTTCCGGAATTCCACTCGCTAGAAGGGCGATTATTAATGGGGGATATTGGCGCCCATAGGATTAGACAGATATATCAAACTATAGTTACGCACAACAGTACAACACTAGACGCACTCCAACAGAGCTGGGAAAGCAACATACCCGACCTATCAGATGATGATTGGACGGAGGCACTGGTGAACCCCCGCGGTGCAGGCCATAGCGTCCCGTTATCGCCTGATACAATTTACATTTCTGCACTGAGCCTACAACACTCGGCATCGCCTTTGGCGCATGGGGTAATACCATCGCAGGTGTGCCTGAGGTGTGCACCGGAGGCGGGTACCTTCCTGCACACAGTATGGAACTGCTCTACCCTCCAGCCCTACTGGGATAAAATACTGGCCTGCCTGGGCAAAGTGCTTTCATGGAGTATTCCGTCTGATACCAAAGTCGTTTTACTATATAGCACAGATGGCATTGGAGGCAACAAGTACAAACAACAACACTTGCTTTTCACTGGACTAAGATCAGCCGAAAGGGATATCGCCCAGTACTGGAAGAGTAGCTCTCCGCCGCCCATAGGGAAGTGGAAAAATGCTCTAGATTGGTGCATGGGAATGGAGTTAGCTGTGTTTCAGGCTCAGGGTTGCCCACAGAAACACCGAAGGATATGGCAGAGATGGGCGGAGTACAGGGGTATTGAATTGCCGGCGGTGGAATCCATAGACACTTTCCTACAACAAGAGTAGTTATGTTATGGTGTAGCCCTCAGACATTAGATACAGCTATCCAGAGGACATCTGGCATCAAAGATCCAGAGATGTGGTGGGGGGGAGCCATCCCGGTGCCTAGGTTAGCCATGGTTATTATATGTTCTCTTTTTATTTCCCTTGTATTATCACTCTGGTACAATACAACAAACAGTAATGTTTCCTATTGATGTTTCGGCCTCGGGCGTATGTTGTACTGCTACAAAACTGAATAAAATCTGTTATTAAAAAAAAAAAATTAAGTAACTGTCTTCTACTATGACTTGTGTCATGGAATTCCATATATTTATTATTAAAAGAAAGAAAATGTAGCTTGTCCAATTTTTCTTTTTATGTCTCTTTTTTAGTATGCATATCTTTAACAAATGTTCAAATGTGCTTTTAGGCAGCGAGAACTTTTTTGAAATCTAATAAAGAAGAAGAAAAAAATTACTGTTTTGATTGGACTGCTCAATTGTAGTATACCTGTTTCTGCTTTGCAGCAGTACCACTAGCCGCTAATACTCTACAGAGTGCGCACCAAGTTGACAATAAGGGATGGTTTGGGATGTGCTATTTTTTGTTTCCTGCTACTATGTTAGTCGTTTGATACATCACTCTACTGATTAGCCTATATTACAAATGATAGTTAACCACCAACCTCTACGCTGGGGATGATTTTTTTAGCAGTTAGGAGTCAAGTTAGTTGTCTTGCTCCTCCTATATAAGGATTCGCAATTTATAGATAGGGCAAAATTAGGGTCTATAAACCATTTTCTAAACAGGTTTTTATACAGCACACATTCTGAAAGGTATTAAATGTAGATACTCTCGCTGGCCCGTAAATACTTTTAATTTAAATTAGTTCAACCCTTAACTTACAAAGGTGGTCTCCAACTCCGCGCCTTGTTCTTCGTCAGGTTGACTGGATCTTTGTCACCGTTTTAGAATGGAACAAAAACCAACATCTCAATAAACACTATTTGTTATGTTCAGTCAATAAAGAGGGTTTTAATTTAGTTTGAAAACCTTTATTCATTGTTAAGATTTTACTATTTTGCTTTTGGTATCTTTATTCAAATTAGCAATTAGCAAAATTTGTTTACAGAAATATCAAGAAAATTAGGGTTAGAGGCGATCTAGAAAATTACGGAATGTTCCATAAAGGAAATATTAGCTATGTCCCTATTCTACTCTAGCAGATCCTAACCTACCAGAACCCATAAAGGGTCCATTCAGAAAAGAGCGAGATTTAAAGGAGCATTGAAATAGAATCAGATTGTAGTTGAATTCCTCATCAAGAGTAGTTCTGGAAACTCGTCCGAGTCCCCTCGCTCAAACAGCATCAGAAAACAGTGGCAGTAACAACTGTCCAAAGTTAATCTAGGAAAGTAGTCACGGAAGTAGCTATAACCATTAAAAAAATTAGACACTGCTAAAGTAGTAGGTGACAGAAATTACCATCAGCAGTAGCTCACAGCGAATAATGTAAAAAGCTAAGAAAAAGGATGGCCAAACCAAAGGAAGAGGATCGTCCGATGGTCTGCTGCTTGTTTCTCCATTCCCATGGTAAACGTACAAAGTCAGCCAGGTATTATCTACAGAACGTATACATAGTTGCTAACATTCATGTGTGTTAGATTCACTCTGAGTTCCCACGACAACCCTGCAGCTACTCATAACTCCGCTGCCTGACAATGAACTATTCTAAAGCAGAAACATTCTAGTTGCAACTTTACTGAATTAAGTCATGAGATCCACGTTTTCATGTAGGCACCATTGGTTTAATATACTGCTTAGCATTCATTATAGTGAATATGTGGCAGCTAAAATCTGACTAAATTCTATAAGAACATGTAACGTAGGAGGGAAAGAAAATCCTTTTTCAAAGTCAGCACATTCTACAAATATGACATGTCTAATGAAGTCAGTCAATTATTTATTTAATACAGCACCATTCAGAATCTGCTAAAAGCATTTATTTATTTAAGAAGAAAGTTAAAGGAAAGAATGGGTTAGAGAAATAAATGAGGCCTAGTCTGACTTGACAATGTAATTAAGATAGAAATTAGTGCTTACTCCAAACAAGCATTTGCAATGCAATAGGTCTTGCAATTACGAGAGTTTGAGCTATTGGTATTGTAAATGACAATTCCTTTTATTTATGTGTTGTTTTTAAAACAGATAAATAAAAGGCATTGTCATTTACAATGCCAATAGCTTAAACTTTTGCAAATGCGAGACCTATTGCTTTGCAAATGCGTTCGTGAATAAAAAAAAATTAAAAAAGCATTAGGAGAGAGTGTGTTCCAAATGCAACAGCAGGCAGGACAAAGCTATTTGAGAAAATAGTGCTTGGAGGCTGTAATTAAAGCCTACCAAGTAACAGCACACGTAAAAGGGGGTGTCGCCATGGGAGGTTACAAAATAAGACAAGGCAGTACTAAGGAGGGACTACTAAGCCTATTGGCAAATGAACAGCCACAGTTTACAGTGGACAATGACGCAAGCCAATTAAAAATATAGGCGAAGAGTGGGCGGAGCTTAAAGTCCCTACCTGAATACAGCATGCCTCGCAGAGCAGCACATGCGCTGCCCAGGGTCGACCTAAAAAGGATTAATAACTATGCATACATCATTAACGCTAAAGGCTCCCATAAATATATGGTCAATAATATACAAAGTAAATTACAACACTCATCAGTGCAGTTTTTCCTCCCACTCACATGCGATCACATTTTTCCAAGTATTAGATCTCAGGATTCAATACTTCATACCATGTAAAACACTTGTACGATATCTGGGAAGCAGGGGTGTGGTCAGTAAAAATGCCATGAATAACAATCTTAAATATCTGGATCCCATCCTGCCCCATCGAGCATGACTCTCTTACCAAGAGTGGGCAAAATTACTCTAAACCTTTCTAGATGGCACAGTGGGAAACAGCAGTCCAAAACTAGTCAGTCATTTAAATGAACACTAAACCAGACAATCTTACAGAAATTATAGGAACATTAAAGGTTCGGGGTATTCATCGACCTTAAAGTTTATTTAACCTCAAAGCTCGTCAGCTGCATAGCAATAATGCAGCTGAAAGTAGTCATCTATGGTTCATCACCTTTTCTGTAAGAGGTCAGTCTACAGTTAAAGTCATGTTCGAAAACACACCACCTACAGACTAAATCTGGGAAAAGATCTGTAGAGCCTAACACCACAAACTGATAATGGACCTCTTCTGTACAACTATAGTGCTACACTGAACTTTCTACATCCATCTTTTAAGTGCTGCAGAAAGTACAGGAAAACTAGGGAAACAGAGATATCCTTTGGATCACACATTTTTTACCAATTCTAAAAGCCAAGCAAAAGCTCTAATCTATTGGTTTGAAAGGTGGCAATTTCTCCACTAAACCACATCACCCAAACATTAACTTACAATCACTTATGGTAAACGAAAAGGTCACCAATAAAAGTGTGCAAACCCAGTTTTTGTGTCTAGTGTGCCTGGAGACGCTATGTTGAAATCCCTCTCTGAATACTACAGGGTGGCTAGGCGATGCGTAAATCATAGGCAGGACCACTTGAATAATGTGATTCTATGCCCCAATGCTGCGGTTTCAGGTTAATGGAGGCCGCGTCCCTTTCTTTAGATGCCGCTTAGCTAAAGAAAGGGGCGTGGCCGACATTAATGTGAAGCCGCAAATTCACATTAATGTTGGCCATGCCCCATTCTTTAGACAAGCCACGTCTAAAGAAAGGGGCACAGCCTCCATTAACCTGAAACTTCGGCATATGGGCTTTTTACTAAAATATTTGCAATGCAATAGGTCTCGCATTGGTGAGAGTTTAAGCTATTAGAATGCCAATAGCTCAAACTCTTGTAAATTCAAGACCTATTGCATTTCAAAGAAGCGGCTGCCATTGTCCCTGGCTGCTTGGAAAGTGAAAGCGTGCATGGCGTGCTGAATGTTGCAGGAAAGCAAGTCGTGCCTGCAGTAGCCTAAAACTCGTTAAAGAAAATAGTGCTCACAGACTACATAAAGCAGACTGTGTAACAACAGAAGTAAAAGGGCCACTCCTTATGGGATTTTACAATTGCTGACAAGGTGGTACCAAGGAGGGACTAACAAGCCTATAAACGAATCAGAAGCCAGAATTAACAAAGGACAATGACACAAGCCAATGAAAAATATGGGCGGAGAGTGGGCGGAGCTATAAGTACCTACTCCAATACAGCATGCCTCACAGAGCAGCGCATACGCTGCCCAGGCTCGACCTAAAAAGAAATCGTGCTACATGTTAATTTGCATGTTTAAGAAAAGGCATGCTTTCTTTTCATTTCATTCTTTAAGCATTCTCATGTTAATATATTGCACAAATTAGGACACTTATTTTAAGCTAAATTTTCCTGCTCTATCACTCTCAAATGTGATGATCATAGCACAGGAGGCAGAGCAAAGAAAATGGTTTCCCTAGGGTCACATAGTTTGGTCAAGCTGGGAAGCTGGTATTGAAACTATGCTTCCTGATTACACATTGTGCATTTCAGCAATGAGATGAGTATCTCTTTCTTTCCCCCTTCTACACTGATGATGATTTTATTAGTGATCCAGGAGGCAAGTCATTTCTCTTGTGGCTCCTATATAAGAACTTTATTGCTGTTATAGACAGAGCAAGATTATGGTCTGTTAAATCGTATTCAACAGAGTTTTTTGTATAGTGTGCATTCTGAACTGAATTATTTTACAGTGTTCTCAAATGTGATGTTTATAAAAAAGGAGGCACCTTGAGGAAAAGTAATTCCCCTAAGTCAAACAGTTTGGTCAAGCTGGGAAGCCGGATATGAAATCAGTTTTTAGAATCTGGGCCATACAACTAGTCTTTGCCCCTCGTACCACAAATGTTTCTGATTGGCCTGTTCGTGATATGCAAGCCACGGAGACTGTAGTAGGGGGTTCTTAATAAACCGATACATCTTTCCAAAATAAATAGAAGGTTTCAAAATCATGACAAGTTTAGGCAGTTGCTCAAGAAACAACCTTGTGAGGGTCTACATACTTTTTTCAAAGGTGAAAAGCCACTGAAAGTTTGATGGGGGCTTGGACCATGTTTTGGATTTTTGTTTTTATGTTTTGGCTCACTCATTTTTAATCAGTAATTTCTGTGTGTATATTGTGCAAATTAGGACAAATCTGATCACTTCTGATTTTCTTGATTTGTGTGGAATGTCTGCTAAGTTAGGAATGTTAGGTTCATATTTTAAATGCTCCTCTTGCATGTATTGACTGTGGAAAAGTCACTCTAGTAAATCCTTTTGTAGCTCTGCAAGTAATTCGCCAATCCTCTGGCCTGGCAGCTCTAGATTTCCTCTGCCTCGCAATTTACTGTCTAGTTCACTTCTTGTTTCTTCGGTCTTACTTCTGTTAAAATGGTTCGGTTAGCCACTTTATTAAACACTTTTCTGAGCAATAACAATTTCTCATGTTTCGGATGCAAGTAATTAAATATATGATGATGAGAATTGGCTCATTCTTTTCCTACATGCGGCTCCATATTTGAACACAGGATTATTTAGATTTCAACAAACGACATAACTTTTTTGTCCATTTGTGTTGTTTTTTTTTGCCCATATCTAATGCACACGCCGCTGACTAACATACTACAGAGTGTTGATTAATTGATATACAACATGCTCCATTTTGGATAAAACAAGAGTTACCAAGGCAGGGTGTCTGTGGAAGTCTCACTGGTAAAAGCAATAAGAGTGATAGTTAACACCATATTAGATAAGGGTATAAACGTCCCCTTCTCATGAAGAGTCGTTGGCCAGATTTCTGTTACAATGGCCTAATGTGAAATTCCCGAAATTGTGGCATTATGAAACATGGGAAAATCTTAGCGCGGGAAAATCTTAACAATAAGAACAACCAAAATGTGAGCGATTGTTCACAGCACATGCGTTTTTGGGCTATGTTTTTAGATTGGTATACCTCCTTGAATCCAAAATGGACACGAGGATGCATTTCACACTAAAATATAGCGCTAAATGCCAGTTTTGTATTTGGCGTAATTTTGCATCATTTAAGTGAAATTTCACATAATTACGCAAAAGTGAATTGCACAAAATTCACACACCCCTACTCATAAGTCCCTTTAAGAAATATATTACTGCTGAGTAGAGCCGAGACAAGTAATCCATTACATAACAAAATGCAGTTGGAAAAGCTATGGTGAAAAGATTTTCAATATTAATCAGATGTCAAATGTAATGGGAAATCAGCATATAAATAGAAGCACAATGTAAATGTAGTACACAGGCCCCCGAACTCTAGACATTACTTAAAACAAATACTGATATTATGAATTGTATATATCAGAGTAACCAGTGGGGGGGAGGTGGGTGATGGTGCTAAATTCTGATTTTGCCGCCCCGCGGCAAACGCATGTAAAAGGGGGTGGGGGTGGAGCTGCCCCCAAAACTCGTGCCGCCTGGGGTGGACCGCCCACCCCCTCTCCCCTTGTTACGCCACTGAGAGTAACAAGTGTATAGGAGCAAGAAACATTATCGCACACCTAAAATTATATATTTATAGAAAACACATTGCAATAACATATGATTATACTATGCATATCAATTGACTGGAAGACAGAGAAACACAAAAGAGAGGGAGTAGACACACAATGCAATAAAAAAAAAAAATATCCACGAGCTTTACTGGACTGCACAATAAGTGCCTTAATTAGGGTGAAATAGTCATGAATAGTGTTGAAAATTCGTGGCTCAGGATCAGAAATTGTTGGGCAGTGCCAGTCACAAGAAACAAAGCTAGTACTAAGAGCCTTGTATGCTTTCTCTCAGTAGTGTAAGCAAAATAATGCTCCATCCAAGCAGAATACGGTGAGGGGGGCTCTTCAAACTCTGGCTTAGTGCAGATAATCATAAACCTGCAGAAAATGGGGGCCCCTGAAAGGTTGGAGCCCACCTGCATTACAGGGGCGACAGGGGCCTGCCTTACCCCATGCTTTTTCTGGTTCTCACCTTTCATTGTTTCCCACCTCTCAGCACTTGAGAACTTAAGGGAGAAGCTAACAGTTTAAACCATCACTCCATTTCACTTCCATTTCCCATTAACAGCTTCCTGTTTGCTGCTGCTAGGCACGAGATGAGATTTCTCTTCCTCTGCACACCATTACAACTTTGCAAAGAGTGAAAAAGCATTTCAGCACTACTGGTAGAAGATTCTGTGGTGAGGAAGGCCTCCTGGTTTTATTCCTCTTCATCTGGTGTTAGCAGGCAGCAGCCATTTCTGGGTAAAGACTTCTAAAATTGCCTTTTCTTCTTTCTCTGGTGCAGACGCATTCTGATGATGGAGTGCTACATTCTACATCTGGTGATTTCTCTCTTTCTTCCTGTCCCTGTGTGCATATCTTCCTCCCATTCTCATCTCGGTGCTTTCTCGCACATTAAACACTGCTCTGTAACTCTCCTAGCATGCTATCTCCCCTTCCATTCTTTGTATCACAGTCCTCCTCCAGCCTTCCTCAGAGTACTCTACTCTCCCTCCTTTTGTAGATCTTTGTGCCTGTTTATTTTTTGGGAGCTTACCCTCTCTTTTTGTTTTTGTGAACTGTTCCCAGAATCCTTCCCCTTTTCTGTTCTCTGTGACCCAGCCTAAAACCATTCATCTCCTCTTTGTTCTTCCTTTATGACCCTTTTCTACTTTCTATGTCTATCCTCTTCCTGAGTGCTTGATGATTTGATTCTCTCTGTGCCTGTCCATTCCAATCTTCCCCTCATAATGCACTCCCACTCTTTTGCCCTCTATGCCTTGGCCCCCTTCCTAGTGCACTCCCTGCCTTTTTGTTTTGCTGGACAATTCCCTATGAAGGTCAATTTGTCGAAACAATCTTCCTTCTTTCATGCCAACTGTCAAGATTCTACTCACTGTGCTCTTATTCCCTATTTACTCTCCAAATCTAGCCCATTCTTCCTCTTGTTCTCTAAGTGGTCTCTCTGACGTCTGTCCTCTGTGTCCCATTCTCCCTCCTGCTCTCCTAATGGTCTTGCTCTAGTCTTTGCTCTGTGTTCTATTTTATTTTCCTTTTTGTTTTCCTATTAGCTTTCTCTCATGTCTGCCCTTTGTGCACTGTACGGTCTCCTGGGGCCCTATTACAGTTATGGCACTGTTTTCCTGTTTGGGCCATGGGGCACCTCTGAGCAGGTGTGCTGGGTGCAAACATGAAAAGTGCACTCTATTATGTTGAATGCACTGCCCTTAGGGCAGCTGCGAACTAGTGCTGCCTCCAGGCCAGAGTATTCAAGAGAAATACGGAGAAGCTGTTTAAAAGCTGCTCTGTGTTCCTCTGTGCAGGCAGCTACCCGCCTGCACTTTTAAGAGAGATTGGCAATCCCCATGCAAGCAGGTACAGTGAGTGACTGCACCGGCTTGCAAGGGGATGTCTGGGGGATCCCTGGGACCTCCTTTCATCCCTTCAGAGGGTTACCCTTCGGAGGCACAATGAAAGTGCAGAACCTTTTTGTGGAGCTCATTCAGTGCGTGCCTCTGTGCCCATGTGGGAAATGTGGCACGGGCGCAGAGAGAAAAAGATTCCCTCATTTGTATGGTGCCACACTCCCATGTAAATGAGGGCATACCCTCTAATGATAGCGCTGGTTCTACATGCGCACCAGCACTATCTGTATTACAGAAGGGGCTGCACAAACGTTCTGTAATACCAAATTCCCCCGAGGACAAACAAAGCGGGCGCAAATGCCCATTGAGCCCCTGGGGCACTTCTTTAATACGGCCCCTTGTGTTTTCTCCTCTGTATTCTGTCAGCCCAAATTATGCACCCATTGACCTAACACCCCTTTCTACCATGAGTGCTTATTACGCAACCTGTGTGCACATCTATCATTATACGTTCCTTCTTAGTAAGACATCTTTACTTGTATGTCCCAGTTATCTTTGATGTGCTCTCCAACTGTTCCTTTTGTGTATGCCCATTAGTTTATTACACCTGGGAAAAGCCTTGTGTTATGTAACCAAGCTATGCAATTTACTTTTGTGCACAAAACAACAACAGCACAGTAGACACTGTTGGCCATTTGACACAAGGTATATTTATATATTTGTGTATGTAATAGAAGTTGTATATAGCACTGACCAGACCTATTGATGACATCATGTTTTACATAGAATCAAGTTACAATATTAGTACATGTAAAATGAATGTGATGAATAAACAGTACAGTACAGTTTTTGTACACTGTGAATACATAATTGTTTACTTTTGAGGTTACCAAGGAGGAAAGCATGTGTACAGACATAAAGACCAATTTAGAATTTAGTGGGTGGCAGAGGAGATTACGTCTGCCACCCTGGCAAACTGCTGCCTGCCAAAGTTAGAGATCACTTTCCACTTCTCTGTGCCTTCAGAAGAACAGATGTCACTGAAGTTCCACTGAAGGCACCACACGTTTGGTGGGTGACCACCATCTGGTAGGTGACTGTTCACCAAACGTTTTTTGTTTTTCAGAAGCAAACTCCAAAAGCACTATGAAGCACCCCACACCCTGGAAGCTTTCTCCTAAGGTGTGGAGGTCAATATTTATTTTTATGTTGGTGATAGAAAAAAGACATCAGACTTTCTACACTCTAAATAGGGCAGATGGTCTGATATCTTTACTATGATGGTCCCTGCTCCGTTGGGCTGTTGTAGTAAGTTTTCTCCATCAGGGAACGGACAGTCCACCCGACTCAGAATACAGCGGGCAGACTGAGGGTTTGGTACACAGAGCAATCTGTCACATCTGTGATGGAGCACCCTCTACGCCAAACTCTAAATCAGGGCTATATTTTTTTCAGAGTTAGTATTGGGGTCACAATGTCAGGAGAAGGTGATGTTGGAACACCAAAACATTATCTATTTTTGAAGTTTCATAAGATGGGCTGATACTGATAACTAAAGGAATAGAGATACATTCATTGGGAGGATTTATTGAGAAAGAATGTGTCAGGTTATTTTCTTCTTAAAGGCCAGAATAGAAAGAACAAGAGTGTCTGAACACTTAAAGTGAGGTGGCCATCCTACCAAATTAGATTGTGGGCAAGGTTGTTCAGTGTAACAGAGTGAATAGTTTTGTGAGTTCTACAGGCCACTTTGAAAATACTGCTTCCTTCAATTGGAAGCCATTTAAGTTTGAACAGTTACAGTGATCTGTTTGTGCTCTTTCAAGCCTGTGTCCCACCTGACATCTGCATGGATGAGAGCTTTGAGAGAGTTCTCATGTTTCTTGGGGATATGTATGAATAAGGGATCAACCCAAGAGACTGAATTACCTATTTGAAATCCCCCCGCCTGATCAAAGGATTTTATGCCACTTAGGAGCTCCAGCATACACAACGCTCCTTTGGCCAGAACCATTTAGTGGATTCCACAATGGCTTGGCTGCAGTCCAATAAACTCATTAAAATGAGCCATGTCTGTGCAGGAAATTAGCAATTTGTAGAGGAAATCAGATTCAACTCTGTCTTCAGGAATTAGTGCTCATGACTGTGGTGTGTCATCTAAGACTAAGCACCACTGAGCACCTGAGCTATGTATTCAGTATTATTTGGGGATGATATTTTCAGCTTGAGCTGAGTGTCATCGCTGTATAGTTGGTGTCAGATGTTGAGGTGCTTGAGAAGTAAGGTGAAAGGTTCAAAGCACACATTCAAAAGTGAAGGCGAGAGGATAGAGCAATGTGGAATGAATGTTGGACACAAGAGAGAGAGTTTGCCATTTTTATATAATTCCATTAGTCGCCTTCTGTAAAATGTGAAGTGCTTCACTGGCTATTTTTCGTGTAGCAGTTTGCATGCTGCATACAGTTCTGAAACCCAACTTATACTCAGCAAGGAGATTATCTTTATCTTTAAACTGTTGAGCTGCTTCACCACACAGCTTTGAAATACCTTTGTGATTAAGGGCACGTTTAATACCCCATGGAAGCTATTAACATCATCTGTAACTGTATCTGTCTTTTCTTAACAGTAAAGACCTGTCTTATTTTCAGACAGTCTGGGACTGATTCTTGTGAAAAAGAGGAATTGATCAGGTTCATCCCATAAGCTGCCACCAAAGATTTGATATTGCGTGTAGGAAGGTGGAATCTGACTATATGGTTGCCCCCACTTTTTTCCTGGTGTTTTGCTGGTTTATGACTTAGTTGGACTGGGATCCTGCTATTCAGGGCCCCAGTCTATCTGCTTCCTCTATAAAATGGTTTCCATGTGCCTTAGGCACATCTCTGATTGGAATCTGGAGTGCCCTTATAAGTCCCTAGTATATGGTATACTATGTACCCAGGGCATAGGTACCTCAGAGGCCTACCAGGGGCTGCAGCATGTATTGTGCCACCCCTGGAAGGCCATCCAAAATGACACCACAGGTCTGCTACTGCAGCCTGGGTAAGGTGGTGCATGCACCCCTTACTGTGGTATGGGCTACCTATATCACTACCATTGCACACACATATAAACCTATAAGTCACTCCTATGGCAGGCCTTACCAATCCTGAAGGCAGAGTGCTTGGTTTTTATGTGAGAGGGTGCCCCTGCATGAGCAGACCCCTCTACAGCGTTCAGAGTCCCTCCTCTGATGCTGTTTGTGGTACAGCCTGACCATATACTCTTAAGTGCATTATATCCTCGCGGTACAATGCTAACTTTGGACTGGCTGCACCAAAACATGTCGTGTTTGGTGTCAAACATCTTGGAATACTACCCCCGCCAGTCCTAGCGGCGGGGGTAGCATTCCACCCTTCTAGAGGAGAGACATGTACACACCGGGCTACCCGGTAACTTCTTTCCAGAGCCCTGGCATCACAAAATGGATGCCGCTGCCACAGACACGGGTCTGGCCTCCTGCTGCTGACTGAAACTCCGGCAGGGGAGGCCTGGACAATAGGTTTCCTGTCGAAGGGAGGTGTAACCACCTCCCCAGACAGGATAGGGTGTATTGGGGCTGGGCGGGAGCACCCTCTGGTGCTTTGAAGTCCTGCACTGGGGGCACATTTGGTGTCCCTGTGCATATGCCAGTTCAAACCGGTTGCAGGGGCTACCTGCCCCTGCTCTGGCGTGAAACTGGACAAAGGGAATGGGTGTAACCACCCCTCTTCCCTGACCCTCCCATAGGTGGGTCCCCAGAGTATGTCCAACCCCTAACTTTGTATAAGTATGGGACCCCAGTCCTTAGGATTTTAGATTACCCTGGACCGAAACTCTGACACTGAATCCTCGACCTTCGACGCTCTACTTGAAGATTAGAGGACTGAAGAATCTCCCTTGGGGTCAAGGAGTGACTCCCCTGCTTGGCAGGCACCTAAGAAGCAATTGTCCGGTCTGCATCGCTGAAGCTCCCGCCGGACGCCAAAGTCTTTGCAACACCAGAGGTGGATTTCCAGACTTCCCCGAGGCTGCCCTGAGTCCCCAGCGAAGCTGAGGCCCGTAGCTGTCGTGGGTAACGTGGAACCATGACCCCGGGAAACCAAGACCTTTTGCAAGTGCATCCTCTTCCTGGTCTTCCACGAAGTTGTGCTTTGGGCTCCGAGTAGCCCCCGCCTCCAGCACCAACTGCACTGAAGATCACTGGCCTCCACTCCACAAGTGTCCTGTGAGCCAGCTCCAAGTGTGTCCACTCAAGGCTCCTTTGCGGTCGCTAGTCCGTTGGCTAGTGGGCCCTCCCGAAAGCAACTCTTCTTCTACTTGGGCTTTCCTGGTTGCTCCAGACGTGCCCTGACTTACCCTTGCTGGGTGAGTCCCCCAGACCTTGCTGGTCTGCATCAACGTCCTTTCTTTATTTCCATGTGACTTGCCGTTGCCAAGGCTTGTTGGGTCCAATCCGGCCGCCGACACCCCAGCAATCGACAGACGCATGGGACAGCTCGAATCCAGCTCCTGGTTGTCGTCGACACCTCCTGGACCACGTGGCTGAAGAGTCAAGACGACTGTCAACCTACCTGAAGCACCCGACATCGGTGGGCATCTGCTCATCGCCTTCCTGGTCACTGGCTAGTGACCCAGACTCTGTCCCCTCTGCTTTCAGGTTCTTCAGATCTTCGATCCACCTTTGGATCCACCCGAACACTTTCGACTTGGTCGCCAGCAGCACTTTGCAGCAGATCGCCATTGAAAACGACGACGAAACCCGACCCCGAAAGACACCTATGCACCCGGCTTCCCTGGGTGAGGTAACTCGAGTACTCCAGTGCTCCCGTGGGTATAGACTCTAGAACAACCTAGTTCTAAAGAGGTTTGCTCCAAGTCCTCCTCTAAGTGTCCTTTTTCTTTAAACTCCAACCGCGACATTCCCCATAGAAGTCAACGGCGGCTCGCGGCTGTGTTCTCACACTGCACGCGTCCCCCGTGGGTCCCCTGTGTCACTACCTTGGGTGGTTCCTTGAGGGCCAAGCACTTCTACAGGTTCTAGGCCTTGTGTCTAGCTCAGTCGTGGTTCTTATACCACTTTATTGGTATATGGTTTGGTACGCCCCTAGGGCTCAAACGTGCATTTGTGCTACTACTGTTGATATTCGACTTGTAACTTATGTACTTCGAACTCTAGCCTCATAAAGAGACTAGAGGGGTGTGGTTAAGACTAAATACATATATTTTAAATATATACCTGGTGTGGTCCTCTTTCATTTGGTCACTCAAGAGATTATAGACTGGTAAAACAAGCTGCTTTACATTCCTTCAAGACTTAGCCTGAAGGCTGCTCTCCATAGCTACCACTAGGATAGCTTTCAATAAAGGTTGTCTTTAACCTATCTCCAATAAGGGGTTGTTTGGACTGGTGCAAGGTGCCCACTATAATTAGTGGACAGCATATACCAGGCCAACTTCTCACATTGGGCAGATGATGGGTTCTGATAAGTGAGATGATGGTTTGGTCATAATGATATTAAGAATTTCTACTGGAAAGATTTATTTAGAATTTAACTAAGTTATCTTAGATTTATGGACTAAAGGGAGAGGACTATCTAATTCTCTTTGTCCTCAAAAAAGATGGAGGGTTTGTTGAATGACAATTTCAAAAAGCTTTCTTGGGACTTTTTGCGTAAATGTCGACATTATATGCATAAGCCTACAATTTGGGTAGATTTTTACATTTTTAATTATTCATAAAAAAAACAGGTAATATGCTTTAGAAATCAACATAAATTGTAGATTTTGAGCCACACGGATGGACTACTATAATTGGTTCATTGGAGGCTGTGATGGAGTGTGCACAGTTGAAATGTGACAAAGCATACATTTTGTACTCATTTGTCACAAAGTGGTGACATTATTCCCTATGGAGAATCGGCCCTCAGGTACTCCTCCATGTAGGGAAGAATACCATTTCCGTTCACTTAGTTCTGCTCTTCACAGAAGTAATTTTGCAGTCAAGACATACGTCAGAAAAATGCTTTGTGAATCAGGCTCATACTCTGATTTTTCCACCATATTCTTTCTCTTTACAAGTTTCAATTCTGAATGTTTGGAAACTCAAATGGATACACCCCAGGAATCGGTGCTGCAAAACTTAGGTAGCAAAAATTGATCTGGCAGTTTTTCAAAGAGTCTCCTTCTCCTTGGTCATAACATGTCTCTTGTATAAAGCCCACATTTATGCTCTGTTTTTAATAACATATACTTGTCTATTTCTCTTTAGTCAGGTTGTTTAGCCCAATGCCGTTCCAAGCTAGCAATTGAGAAAGGAATACACCAGATATACAAAGAGGTACTTCTTAAAAAAAATCTTCAAAATAATCCTCAAAATAGGTACTTTGACTGCTGTCTTGCAGGGTGGTAGGATTTGGCTATATTTATGGATTATATACATTGGATTGGGATGTTAGATCAAAGAAAAATACATTACTCTGAAAAACTGGCTGTATGGCTGGGAAATTTTAAAATGTCAGCAGGGTCACTAGTTTTATGGAAAGCCCTGCATCAATATTAAAAGGCAGAACTGGAATTTCTGGACAACCAAGGAATTAACCCTGCATATAGAAATGCAGATTGAAGGACACTGTGGTGTGGATCATCATGATAATATAGGTATTAAACATAAAGGGATAAATCAGATTGTGTAATGCTTTTTTATGAATCATGAATAACGTAAGTAAAGTTTATAGTATAAAAATTAACAAAGCTGATTAAAAGAACAACATCTCACAGGGACTAATTAATTAAAATACAATACAATCAATTATTGGCAGCATGGAAAGGGTTTAATAACTGACTTCTGTTAAAAACAGGCAATAAAACCCCGTAATCACTGGAGGTCCCTCTCTTTTACAAGATCAAAATTGAACGGTTAATCAATCCCTTTTCCTGTTGTATCTTTAAACTATTCTTATGACAACTTTAAGAATATGTCTTCATGACTGGTGCAACATTTTCAATGAACAATCCCAAAAACCTGTTCACACTGTCTGCCTTCTTAATTTCTAACCCAATGTAAAAAAAAAAAAAACCTGCTTCTTTAATAGTTCTTACATTTCTTTATAAAAATCTGTGTTTCAGTCATATTTCCCATTTCTGCCTTAGACCATCTCAAATACATAAATAATAGTATTTTATAGTTTGGAGAGTACAACGCACCCTTAGTGATAATGCCTCATAAACAATTTTTACTGTTGTAATAAAATAGCCTTTGTGGTAAGTAAAGCAATGCTTGGTACAAACACCTTTTATCATCGTATTACAAAAATGGATTTCTGGAGGTGGCAGTGAGTAAAAATAATATTAGTGCATATTGTTTTGTACTTTGCTTTGGTCCTGATATATTGTTGTTTGTCTGGTTGTATTTTTCTGCTGTATTATCGCAGTGTATTTTTGTGTGTTGTACTATGGTTGTTATATGCATTCTATTTTGAAAGTTATGTTGGGCTATGCCCTTTATGTTTTCACCGTGTCTTTATGTTGCCTTGGGTTATGTTATTGTGTTACATTTTTAGGTCGGGCATTAGCCAGGAGCTTTTGATTTTACTAGAATTATATGAATAATATACTTACTGAAAGAGGCCTTCAGTCAGCTCTCATCATCCATTGGTCTTTCATTGTGTCATTCAAATTTTGCTTCCGCCCACTACAGCATGCAGCATGAAGCAATAGGCCAGGCTATTTCTGCCACTGGCTAACTTCAAGTGACTACATTTTGCCCTTTCACAAGGAGCACAGCTGCAAACAAGGTAGTTCCCCTACAGTGCCAGGTATTTTTGATTTTGCTATTCCCTTAGTGTTGCCTTTGTTTTTAGAGTCTGGTAGGATAGCAGGATAGTTTTGATGTTGCACATGGCACATTCCAGCTTTATCAGTTCCTGTCTCCTGCTAATGCTGTTTTAAATTCCAATAAAATGGCCTTTGTTTATTTTCTGACTTCTGCTATTTCACAGCATACCAAATTCTGCTCATTTGAAACTGTTCCTTAGAATGTTAGTCTCTTTTTAGTATGCACGTAATGAAGTGCATTTATAACTGCACTCATGTATGTAGGTCGTGCTGGTACGTATTGTATTTGAAGACTACAGTTATACTTGTAAACCAATTTTGTCTGTATGACTTGCATGTATGGCTCTATACTTTGCTTTCAGTGCTCTTGTATGCTGTGCTTATATAGACATTTAACTTTTATATTGCTAATTGAAGCTCTGACATTTATTCCTATTTCCTGATCTATCTATCTATCTATCTATCTATCTATCTATCTATCTATCTATCTATCTATCTATCGATCTTTGCCACCCTGTCTGCATATCTACTTGTCTATCTACGTTTCTGTCTATCTACCTGTGTGTCTGTCAAACTAGCAACCTTTATTTTTGTCTACCTGTCTGACTATATACTTGTCTGTCTGTCTACCAGTCTGTCTATCTGCCTGTCAGTTTGTCTGCCTCCCTCTTTTCCTATTTACCTGTCTATTTATCAACCTATCTATCTATTTATTGGTCTAGCTTTCTATCTATCTATCTATCTATCTATCTATCTATCTATCTATCTATCTATCTTTGCAACCCTATCTGTCTAGCTGTCTGTCTATCTAGCTATGCAACATTGTCTAATTGTCTATAAAACCCTCTATGTCTTTCCAAGCCTCTCTAAGTATCTTTTCAACCCTCTTTATCTATTTGTAATAAAGATTTACAAAAACATTACAAAAACGCATTAGAAAAGGCAAGAGGCTGTCAGCCAACATCAGGCCGATTAGCTTTTTACGTCAGGTGTTAGCCAAGACCTTTTGATTTTACTAAAATTATGTGTATAACATAGTTAGTTATAATGGTTTTCATCCTAACTTCATCCATTAGTCTTTTGTTACGCCATTCACATTTTTTTCCACCCACTCCACCATGCATCATGTGGCAATGGGTCAGCCCACTTCTGCCATTGGCTGACTTCACAGGGATTTGTGGCATAGTGCCTTTTTATAAGCAGTACATCCATACACACTCCACACACCACTGTCATAGTAGCTCTTTGGTGCCGGGGACTACTATGACAATGTGTGCTTTTTTGAGTCCAAGAAATAGATTTTTGCTTTCAGTCAAAGTATTTTTTCAGATTGACGAGGGCCTGGCAGCTTCAACAACAATAAGGTTTTGCAAAAATCGTGACAGAACAAAACAAGAATTGTCAAAACTAAAAGGTGGCAGCCAGCACTAGACCTACTGGCTTCTTGTCTTTACTGTAAAAAGTCAACAAATTCCGCTACATTTCCAGGCAAAAATCGCACATTCAGTTTAATTTTCAAGTAACAAACAGCCATTTACCACTGTCTAAGATTGAAAAATACCTCTCCTCAAGCTCTTTAACTGCTCAAGAAACCGGCCAGCCTAAAAACTGTGGTAGAAACCTGTCCTAAAGTAGCACTTTCAATGCTCACTCTGTATGATACAGGCCACAATGTTTATATTTTAACAGACAACACACTTTCTGCTGTTCTTGCTCTTAAATCTCTTAAATTTGAAATTGAGCTGGCATCAAGGTATAAAACCTTATGACTCAAACCTGCAACTGTTTTTCTTTACGAAGTGCAAAAACCTGCAACACTGCCATTACCGTCCCAAATTAGTCTCAAAGAGACTGCTGTTTTTATTCTCTAGCAGGAAACACATTTCTTGAATGGAAAAACAGCAGAGCCGAGGAAAAAATAATCTTCAGAAAAACTCAAGTGTAAGTGAAAACAAGCAATGATTTATGAGCCCATTTTGCCTTACAGAAAATGTCATTTAGGAAAAGTAAGAGGGGTGGATTTTTATTGGGGTGGGGGGTATAATGGTGGGGCTTTATTTGAAATAGGAGTGCTTGGTCGGAAGGTTTGAATGACAAAATAAAGGTAAGGTTCCGTTTTAACTGGATGATTAATACCCTAGACTCAATGTGACGCATAAATGCTGGCAACGGCACTGCGTAATTATCCTTAAGTGTGTACTGCATTAAAAAGTAACCTAATTCGAAAGCTAATATTCTCCCTACATTGCTGGATATGGAACTCTATCATCATAAAATAAGGGCTAAAAAAAACTTTAGACTCTATAATACTTAGAACTGTAATACTACAAAGTCTCCGAGGGCACTTGAGATCAGTCTGGTAATCATTGTGCATAGTAAACCCAGGCGAAATTTCCATGACGCAGGAGTAATCTCATTTAATTTCGGTAACGTTATGTTATTTTTTCGGAAATCACGCCATTCTGCCACGTGGCGTAATAACGCCGCAGTTGCAGCAACATTTTTGCACAGGAGCATAGAAAAGCGAATTGCTGTTTTGGCACTTGTGTTTTCTGTGCAATTTTTTTCATGCTAAAATAATGCTGTAATTTTGTGCAATTTTTAGGAATTTTGCATAACTACGCACACCCCTAGTGAATAGGGATTCTATAAGCTTTGCTTCATGCACAAGCCCCTTTAAGAGTTGTATGTTAGAATATCAACAGCAAGAGTGCTGATGCCATATTAATATTGTGATCTAATATTGCCAACCAAAATATCACCAAGGAACGTATATATAGATAGGTATAGATTTACTATTTTTTACCGCACATGGTCCCCTCCCCAAGCCCAACTCGTGGTAAGACTCACGCACTCACTTGTAAACTTTATAATCAGTTATTCTCTTTTAATGGTGCCGGTTGGTATATCCTCCTGAGTGTGAGGTGTAGTAAATCAACAATAAATGGGATGTCCCCAATAAATGGGGAGCGTCCCCAATCCGCAATCAAAATCCAAATTTAAAATAATTTGTTCAAAATGTGTTGAAAGTAATTGTAAGACTTTTCTTTCTTTTCATTCCATGTTTAAATACGTTTTCACTTTACAGTGTCCATAATCTTTTTAATTGATTTGATTCATACTCATATATCCATAACATGAATATGCCCAATGCATTTCGGGCTGCGCCCTTCATCAGGGGCTCAATCCTACGAAAATAGAAGAAACTTGACCTCAATTCAATCCTGTACAATGTATACATTCTCATAAATCAACAGGCCTCGATCGCCAGTGATCAAGGCGTGTAGAAGCCGAAACGCGTTGGGTTGGCTGGGTATGAATAAATCACTCTGAGCCACATTTGAGGTGTATTTCATTATCTTTGGAGGGAGCGTGTGCCGTGCAGAAAGTCTGCTATTGGTGGAAGTAAAAATATATATATATATACACATATTTAAAGGAGAGCACTGCAGCACAGCCCCCTCCCAAGTCTCTTTAGACCCTGGGGATCCCATTGTTGAAAGCCATTATTTTATTTTAAAGGGGAGGGGTGCCATGTGGCCCCCTTTCCCCAAGCCTATTACGGCCCTGGGAACCCCATCCCTAGGGCTGTATGTATGTATATACACGGCACCCTCTCTTAATTTATTGGATTGGGCCCAAGGGATGGGGTCCCTGGGGCGGAAAGTGGCCTAAGGAGGGGGCACATGCACCCCTCTTGTAAAAAAAATTATTAGGGTCCATGGAGAAGAGGCTCCTGGGGCCGAAAACGGCCTGGGGAGGGGTGATGCATATCCCCTCCCCTTATGGAATGCGGCTCGGGGAGTGAGCTCCCAGGTGTCTATAATGGCTTGGGGCAATAGGGGCCGCATGCCCTCTCCCCTTAAATAGACAATGCAGCCTTGAGGGTGGGCTCCCTGTGGCCTCTAGTTAACTAATGCAGCCCCGGCCACCATTTTTGTTTTCCAATCCCACAGGAGTCCTGCAGGATCGCTGCAACAATTACTGATTTCTCTGATGTTGCTGACAGTCTATCAGAGTGCTCACTCCTGCGGGAGTCTGACTCCTGAGGGAGAGAAATGGCCCAAGGAAAATAAATCTCCCTGGGCCAATCAGAACATTCTGTTATCTACAGACCAAGCTCTAGCTTCTTGCCAAATTTGGAATAATTCCACTCAGCAGTCTTTGCTGTAGCCCTGCCTAAAGACGTCTACAGAAAATACATGGGAATTTTGTGTTTTGGGACCCCCCATTTTTTCAGCCCCTGCTTAACAGATCACCATGAAACTTTCCATGCACAAACTAGTCAAAAATGTGGACCTTTTTAGCAAAGTTTTGTGGATATTCGTGGAATGGGGCCAATGTGATTAGCAACACAAAAAACTATTTTCCTATGAACAGCTGACCTAACTATAGCACTATAGCTACCCATATATATATATATACTATGTTTGGACAATAATCTTTTTCTTTTTGGGAACGACACTTACAGGCAACTCAGGGGGACTGCAATGGGCACCTGCTTCGCCCCCAGCTATGCAAATCTACACATGGGCTGGTGGGAGGAGCAGGTGCTCAGAAAACAGTTTGCAAGAGAATGTGAAGATAATATCAGGTTCTGGGTCAGATATATAGATGATCTTTTTATTATATGGAATGGATCACCAGAAAGTGCCTCTCTTTTCCTAGAGTCTCTAAATGTCAATAGCCTTAACCTTAAATTTACGAGTGCCATCAGTGAATTAAGTGTACATTTTCTAGATTTGGAAGTTTTTGTTACAAATGGTAAGGTACATACGCGTACTTTCAGAAAGCCCACAGCTGGGAATTCTATTTTGCACTGTAACAACTTTCATCCACTGAGATTAAAGTACAGCATTCCCTATGCCGAACAATTATGTATGAAAAGAAACTGCAGTGATACAGGTTCATTACAAGTAGCCCAGAGAAACCTAACGGATAGATTCAGTGAAAGGGGATACAGTCAGGCAGTACTAGACCAAGCCATAAGTAAGGTTGACAAAATATCCAGGGAGGAGATCCTAGTTGGTACTAAAAGAAAGAATAATACCAAAGATTCATTACAAGATGTAAGGATGATAACCGGGTACAATGCCTATCATGCCAGTGTGAGAGACTGCATGAATAGGCACTGGCACCTGGTTAAAGGGGATCCCACACTTGGAGATGTAACCTCTAGAAAACCCCTGATATCTTTCAGGAGAGCCAAGTCCATGATAGAGGAGTTGGTCAAGAGCAGCCCTGAAATAACTGAATAAAAAAATTGGCTCACAGAGAATCCAGGTTTTAAAAAGTGCCCCAAATGTAAGGCCTGTAAACACGGCGCAAATACAAAAGAAATACAGTTGCCTCTAATGCATAAACCATGGAGGATTCCACGGTTTTTTAACTGCAGAAGTGACCCTGTTGTATACATGCTGCAATGCACATGCCCACTGAGATATGTGGGCAGCACTATACACATGGTGCACGTTAGGATCCTCCAACATCTTAGAGCAATCAGCAACAAGGATCAAGCTTACTCGGTTGCCCGCCACATTAATGAAACCCATGGTGGAAGGAGTGAGGAACTAACCTATTTTGTAATTGATTCGGTTCCAAAGAGGAGAAGGGGGGAAATCGAGAAAGAAAATGAAGACAACTTGAGTCCCGATACATTCTAATGTTTATAACAAACAAACTAAAGCGCAAAGGTGCACCACTTCGTAACAAGAAACAACAGACACATCACAAATCATCAGATCCGTGTCCATAATATTTTCCATATATTTTCATCTTTTATTTTTCGAAATATTCTTGATATGTAAAGAAACCACAGCCGACGCGTTTCGTCCAATAATGGACTTCTTCAGGGCATTGAGGCCAAAAGGGCGGACACTCCTGGAGATAAATCAACATCCAAGTTCCACCCCCTGGGTGTATGTTGGTTCTTATCCTCCGTATGTCAATAAGATCAGGATAACTATTCCTTAATCAAGAAAAGGCAGGATTTATTTATAGGAATAGTACCCTCCACACGAATCCTTCCGGAATGCGCCTCACTGTAATATAGTGGGCCAACAGTTGAAACGGGCAATCTCCCAAAACAGCCTTGATATGGCTGAAAAGATACGGCGACCTCGAACGATCTCCTCCGAGGACGAAGACGGAACAAGGCTGTTTTGGGAGATTGCCCGTTTCAACTGTTGGCCCACTATATTACAGTGAGGCGCATTCCGGAAGGATTTGTGTGGAGGGTACTATTCCTATAAATAAATCCTGCCTTTCTTGATTAAGGAATAGTTATCCTGATCTTATTGACATACGGAGGATAAGAACCAACATACACCCAGGGGTGGAACTTGGATGTTGATTTATCTCCAGGAGTGTCCGCCCTTTTGGCCTCAATGCCCTGAAGAAGTCCATTATTGGACGAAACGCGTCGGCTGTGGTTTTTTTACATATCAAGAATATTTCGAAAAATAAAAGAAGAAAATATATGGAAAATATTATGGACACGGATCTGATCTGATGATTTGTGATGTGTCTGTTGTTTCTTGTTACGAAGTGGTGCACCTTTGCGCTTTAGTTTGTTTGTTATAATCCTGTTTTGGATTGCACCGCGGCAGTGGGTGTGTTAACGGTGTGCACACACTATCATTGGAGAAATCCTATTACACTAATTAGGGATAGTGGGTCAGGTGCTAGGTCTTTACGGGGTACACTGCCAAACTTGTGTGTTTTTCATAACATTCTAATGTTTGACTCAAAAACCCCCAATGGCTTAAATTCTGACGAGGATTTATTTGTACACTTAGGATGAGGAACAGTAGAAAAAGAGTAGAATAGAGACTAGAATAGAAGCAATGGGAAGAGAGAGTACATGAGAAGTATAAAGAGAATTAAGGTCGGTATTCTGTATGAGTCAAATCTGAAATGAAACTTAGAATTTCAACAAAGATGCCACCTTGGAGGGATTTGCCTGGGCTACATCTTTTGATGACTAGAAAAAGCCTTTTTTAAGCAATGTAATTAGACTTTTATTTGTACCAATAATTTTATGAATTTGTGCTTAGGTGGACAATCTACTAAAATGATATTTTATCACTCTCCCCATATCAGGGAAGGGACATAAGGAGAGATCAATTGTGGCAAAAGATCAGAAATCAAGTTTTAACCATAAATGTATATGATGTTTTAGCCGGTTTTTAGATCAATTTTTAAAATTGTTTTAATGGAAGTAATTGCTATAATATTGCACTCGCCTAGCGAGGATGACAAGAGCTGCTATTTGTAATTTTGCACATAACTAAAGTGTTCTTTGCAACTATGCACTTTCATATAGGCTGCTATTATACATCTGCACTAGTCTAGGAGATTACTTGTAATGTATTGACCATAATAACTGCTATTGCAACTTTTCACATTTATAGCGGCTGCTATTGCATAATTTGCACACTTATAGGAAAGCACTTGCACATAGAAACACCTATAAGTCACAACAAACAGTACGTTACTAAAATCTGTTATACTCTGTACTGTGTTGGCCACAATAGCTGCTATTGCAACTTTGCACATACATATAGGCCGCTACTGCACAATTTGCACACTTATAGGAAAGCACTTGCATATGTAAACACCTCTAAGTTACAACAAACAATATGCTGCAAAATTTTGCTAAATTTTGTCATATTTGCTGCTACTAAAATTTTTGCACAAACCCAAAAGCTGCTATTGCATATTTGCACACTTCCACTATATACATGTATTTGTACATTTATTTACGTACAATGACATTGAATTATTACAAATTGCATAAACCGGCAAAACAAAGATGCGTAATATTGAATTTAAAACATTACAAATATTTAGGAGACAATTCCGCAAATACACTTCTGATTTTTGCCAGCTCTATGCCATACACAAGAGATAATGTAGCAAACAATAAACCACCACAAAAAACACACTAAAAGATCAAACTGACAGCATTCACGGGCTCGTGGATGTGTCAGTAAGTGGTACAATAAAGTTTAATTCAAAAAAGATAAAATACTTATTGTACAGAAAAATCACAAAATTAGAAAAACGAAACAAACAAAAAAATGCAATAAAAGAAAAAGAAAAAATCAAACAAATATGTAACTTAAATAAGTGAAATTTAAATGTATCTTGTGAATAATGCGAAATTTTGTACTGAGTGGAGTATTTTCTCTATGTTCATTAGGTCATGTGATGTCATGCAATGTTTTAAAAAGCTTTTCAGTAAAACAACTCCTTGTGTGATCAAGGCAGGGGATCCTGCCAAAACGCGTCACGGCCCCAAGCAAAAGAAAATTTAAAAAAAATTCTTTCATTATATGTTGGAGACTGCTGTGTCGTCATTCCGGTGCAGGAGCAGAAGTGCTGGATTTGTCTGTTGATATATATATATATATATATATATATATATATATTCACGCTCCAATTTGCCCACACGATAGAGCAGCACTCGACACAAGCAAGTGGTGGCAATCCTTTATTCCAGGTATGAGCAGACTCCTGCCTGCTGCTTTCAATGACAGCCATTCCCACATCACGCCTGATGCGTTTCAGAAGTCATCCCTCCTTCCTCAGAGGCCATAGCTGGAATGGTTACGTGCAGCACCGGTCTCAGTTCTCTATTCATAATGTCGATTTCTACGCCCCCAGATGGGCTGGTCCAATGACCGCGGCAAAGCATTATGGGAGTCAGAGTCCCGGCAATTAAAATCCACAAATGGTTGCACTAATTACTGTGGAAAGCAGTTCAGAGCCTGCAAATGGGCCCCCAACCAGCAGTGTCCGCTCTAAATCCCATGCTTGTATCCCATGAAGGCGGCTCGGTACATACCACGCCGCGTGGCCCCCTCAATTCATGGGGTGGTGCAAGCTCGGCGGCTGGGTAGCCGCCCAATATTCACGCTCCAATTTGCCCACACGATAGAGCAGCACTCGACACAAGCAAGTGGTGGCAAGCTTTTATTCCGGGTATGAGCAGACTCCTGCCTGCTGCTTTCAATGACAGCCATTCCCACATCACGCCTGACGCGTTTCAGAAGTCATCCTTCCTTCCTCAGAGGCCATAGCTGGAATGGTTACGTGCAGCACCGGTCTCAGTTCTCTATTCATAATGCCGATTTCCACGCACCCAGATGGGCTGGTCCAATGACCGCGGCAAAGCATTATGGGAGTCAGAGTCCCGGCAATTAAAATACACAAATGGTTGCACTAATTACTGTGGAAAGCAGTTCAGAGCCCTCAAATGGGCCCCCAACCAGCAGTGTCCGCTCTAAATCCCATGCTTGTATCCCACGCAGGCGGCTCAGTACATACCACGCCGCGTGGCCCCCTCAATTCATGGGGTGGTGCAAGCTCGGCGGCTGGGCAGCCGCCCAATATTCACGCTCCAATTTGCCCACACGATAGAGCAGCACTCGACACAAGCAAGTGGTGGCAAGCCTTTATTCCGGGTATGAGCAGACTCCTGCCTGCTGCTTTCAATGACAGCCATTCCCACATCACGCCTGACGCGTTTCAGAAGTCATCCTTCCTTCCTCAGAGGCCATAGCTGGAATGGTTACGTGCAGCACCGGTCTCAGTTCTCTATTCATAATGCCGATTTCCACGCCCCCAGATGGGCTGGTCCAATGACCGCGGCAAAGCATTATGGGAATCAGAGTCCCGACAATTAAAATCCACAATTGGTTGCACTAATTAGTGTGGAAAGCAGTTCAGAGCCCGCAAATGGGCCCCCAACCAGCAGTGTCCGCTCTAAATCCCATGCTTGTATCCCACGAAGGCGGCTCGGTACATACCACGCCGCGTGGCCCCCTCAATTCATGGGGTGGTGCAAGCTCGGCGGCTGGGCAGCCGCCCAATATTCACGCTCTAATTTGCCCACACGATAGAGCAGCACTCGACACAAGCAAGTGGTGGCAAGCCTTTATTCCGGGTATGAGCAGACTCCTGCCTTCTGCTTTCAATGACAGCCATTCCCACATCATGCCTGACGCGTTTCAGCTATGGCCTCTGAGGAAGGAAGGATGACTTCTGAAACGCGTCAGGCGTGATGTGGGAATGGCGGTCATTGTAAGCAGCAGGCAGGAGTCTGCTCATACCCGGAATAAAGGCTTGCCACCACTTGCTTGTGTCGAGTGTTGCTCTATCGTGTGGGCAAATTGGAGCGTGAATATATATATATATATATATATATATATATATATATATATATGCAAACACTCCTCTTCCAAAGAAAAAGATTGGGTCGCACTCCAGAGATGGTCAAAAAATGATTAACTTTTACTTCAGATCAAGAATCACTTCCATCGGAACATCAGAACCAACGCGTTTCGGTCTTGCAGAGACCGTGATCAAGGTCTCTGCGAGACCAAAACACGTTGGTTCTGATGTTCCAATGGAAGTGATTCTTGATCTGAAGTAAAAATTAATCATTTTTTGACCATCTCTGGAGTGCGACCCAATCTTTTTTCTTTGGAAGAAGAGTGTTTGCAATTATGGACGGCCAGGCTCGGCCGCGGGGTCCCGCACCACCGAAGAGCGCCATGTAAGCCAACAGAAAGGAGCTGCAGGATGAATGATATATATATATCTCCACTCCATGCCAGTCCACTCTACGCCACTTCACTCTGCACTATTACACTCTATGCCACTTAACTCTGCGCTATTACGCTCTACTCCACTCCACTCTACATCACTCCACTATACACCACTCCACTATATGCTAATACACTGTACGCCACTCCACTCTACCCCACTCCACTCCACTCTATGCCACTCCACTCTAGACCACTACACTGCACACTATGACACTCTACCGCACTCCATTTTATAACACTCCTGTGTATGCCACTTCACTGTACTCCCCTCCACTCTACATTGCTCCACTGTTCGCTACTCCACAAACAGCAACTCCACTCTATGACACTACCCTCTGTGCTATTCCACTCTATTCCACTCCACTCTACACCACACTACTGTGGTCCACTCCACTATATATTACTCCACTCTACGACAATTCAGTGAAAACTATTATGCTGTACATCACTCCATTCTATGCCACTCCACTCTATGCCACTTCACTCTACGCCAATCCACTCTACCCTACTACACTATGCTATTCTATTGTACAACACTCCACTCTACACCACTCTACTCTATGCTATTCCACTCCATTTCACGTCACTACTCTGTATGCCATTAACACTCAATTTTATCCCACTCTACACCACTCCACTGTATGCTACTCCACTGTATGCCACTCCATTCTACGCCACTAGCTCTATGCTATTCCACTTTATGCCACTTCACTGTACAACACTCCACTCTGCACCACTACACAGTACGCTATTTCACTCTACTCCACTACAGTCTACCCCCTAAGCTCTACCCCACTCCACTCTACAACACTCCACTCTACGGTATTCCACTCTACAACACTCCACTCTATGCCGCTACACTCTACACCATTGCACCCAACACCACACCAGTCTTTGCTATTCCACTCTATGCCACTAAACTGTATGTCACTCCACTCTACACCACTCTATTGTACGCTACTCTGCTGTACGCCACTCCACTCTACACTATTCCACTCTACGCCATTCTACTCCATGCCTCTCCACTCTACCCCTCTCCAGTGCATACTATTCCACTGCATACCACTTCAAGGTATGCCACTCCACTCTATGCTATTCCACTGTATACCAGTAAACTCCACCTTATTCCACTCTGTGCCAGTCCACTCTACAATACTCCTTTAGGCTACGCGTCTAGAGATCCTAAGTCGATCTATTAGTCTAGGATTGACAAATTGTGAAGACGCACCGGTGGGAATCTTGCCCTAGACTAATAGATCAACTTAGGATCTCTAGACGCATAGCCTAAAGAAGAATTGAGCTTGGTTGACTTTTACAATGCCCTGAAGAAGCCCCAGGCCGGATGGCCATGTAAGGTGGCGAAACACGTGTTGGCTGTTTTCACCTTTGCCAATCCAATTCAGAATTCTTAAATGACCTTTATAAAGATATTTCACCACGAAACCATCGTATTGGAATTTTTCCTGAATCAGAACGACCACGTAAACTTGTCCAGACATCTCATTCTGGAACTACTGTGCGATTAGGGGGTTAGGGGTTTCCCCCTGTCCAGGACAAGTACCAAAAAATAGACCTGCACAATTATATACGGCGAGTAAGGGATTGGGAACCATCACCCCTTTTCCTCACACCACTCTACAATACTCCACTGTATGCCACTCTACTCTATGCCACTCCACTGTACGTCACTCCACTCTACACTATTCCACTGTACGCAACTCCATTGCATGCAGCTCCACTGTACTACACTCTTCTGTATTCTATTCCCCTCTATGCTACCCCACTCTACACAACTAAAGTATGTGCTATTCCTCTCTACATCACTCCACTCTACGCCACTCCACTCTATGTCCCTCCAATCTACCCCACTCCACTCTACGCCACTCCACTCTATGCCGCTCCACTCTATACCGCTCCACTCTATACCGCTCCACTCTATACCGCTCCACTCCACTCTACACCACTCCACTTTATGCCACTCCACTCTACACCACCCCACTCTACAACACTCCACTATATAATATTCCACTCTACGCCAGTCCACTCCACTCCACGCCACTCCACTCTCCCACACTGCAATCTACGCCACTCCACTATATGCTATTCAACTCTATTACACTGTACCACACAAGACTCTACGCCACTACACTCTTCGCCACTCCACTGTACGCTGTTCTATTGAATGCCACTCCACTCTACACCACCCCACTCTACAACACTCCACTGTACAATATTCCACTCTACGCCAGTCCACTCCACGCCACTCCACTCTCCCACACTGCAATCTACACCACTCCACTATTTGCTATTCAACTCTATGTCACTCCACTTTACGCTGCTCCTCTGTATGCCACTCCACTGTACCCTATTGCACTGTACGCTATTCCACTATACCCCACTCGACTCAACGCCACTCGACTCTACACTATTCCAATGTACGCCACTCAACCGTATGGGACTCCAGTATACGCCACTCCTCTTCTCAACAACACTATACTACACTTAACAACAGTCTACTCCTCTCCACTGTGCGACGCTATACTCCACTGTATAGAAATATACTGTACAACAAAGTACTCCTATCAATACATGTTATCTTATACCTTAAATTTATAATTTACGCATCACCTTTGAAATAATATTTTATTTATTCTTTACCTGTAAAGAAAACTTAAACTACTAGCAAATTAACATTTCTAAACTTATAATTTTATTTATAATTTACACACTTTCAAAATAATATAACCCGAGCACCGCCATACACAGTGCATTCAACTCGGTAGCCACACTACGTTAATTACAACTCGCGCCTTCTCCATGCACTGCTTATACTGTTTTATTTATCTCACTTATACCATGTAAAATAAAAGTATTTACAAGAACAGTTATGACATTGCAAATCAAATCTTTTGTGAGAACACAGTGCATCGTAGAGTGGTGAGTTCTAGTTAATGTAGTGTGGCTACTGAGTTGAATACACTGTGTATGAAGGTTTGTGAATTATAGTTAATGGTTTGTATAGAAAGATTAGTTAAACTTTTCCTAACTATAACAAATATATAAAGATAGATAGATAGATAGACAGATAGATAGATAGATAGATAGACAGATGATAGAGAGATTGAGAAAGAGAGAGATAGAGAATGTGTATATATATATATATATATATATATATATATATTCTGCTCCAAAGGTTGTCCACCAGGTGAGTAGCACTCGATCAGCAGCTTTGTTGATGATAGGCAGGGACGAGGATCCGCTTGTAGAAACTGCTCCGTAATGGAATTGCCTGCCGTGTTTCGAAGCTCCATATGCTTCTCTTCAGAGGCTTGAACGGAGACAGTGTGTGCAAACGCTGAACCCACTTCGCTATCCGGACCACATTTCCCACAATGCACAGTCTCATTCGAGCTTCCCATTGGTGGGTGTGCAATATGTAAATGGTGAAGTGGGTTCAGCGTTTGCACACACTGTCTCCGTTCAAGCCTCTGAAGAGAAGCATATGGAGCTCGAAACGCGTCAGGCATTTCCATTACGGAGCAGCTTCTACAAGCGGATCCTCATCCCTGCCTATCATAAACAAAGCTGCTGATCGAGTGCTACTCACCAGGTGGACAATCTTTGGAGCAGAATGTAATACGCGGCCGTCCTGCCGCGGAGTGTGCACCACCCCGTAATGTTATGGGGGCCACCCGACATGGTAACTATCATGTCGGCTATGTGGGCCAGCAGCCGCAAACAGGATTGGAGGACGAGTCCACTTGCAGGGTCCATACAGGACAAGATTTGTGTGCTATCCAGACCACATTTCCCACAATGCACAGTCTCATTCGAGCTTCCCATTGGTGGGTGTGCAATATGAAAATGGTGAAGTGGGTTCAGCGTTTGCACACACTGTCTCCATTCAAGCCTCTGAAGAGAAGCATATGGAGCTTCGAAACGCGTCAGGCATTTCCATTACGGAGCAGCTTCTACAAGCGGATCCTCGTCCCTGCCTATCATAAACAAAGCTGCTGATCGAGTGCTACTCACCAGGTGGACAATCTTTGGAGTAGAATGTAATACGCGGCCGTCCTGCCGCGGAGTGTGCACCACCCCGTAATGTTATGGGGGCCACCCGACATGGTAACTATCATGTCGGCTATGTGGGCCAGCAGCCGCAAACAGGATTGAGGACGAGTCCACTTGCAGGGTCCATACAGGACAAGATTTGTGTGCTATCCGGACCACATTTCCCACAATGCACAGTCTCATTCGAGCTTCCCATTGGTGGGTGTGCAATATGAAAATGGTGAAGTGGGTTCAGCGTTTGCACACACTGTCTCCGTTCAAGCCTCTGAAGAGAAGCATATGGAGCTTCGAAACGCGTCAGACATTTCCATTACGGAGCAGCTTCTACAAGCGGATCCTCGTCCCTGCCTATCATAAACAAAGCTGCTGATCGAGTGCTACTCACCAGGTGGACAATCTTTGGAGCAGAATGTAATAAGCGGCCGTCCTGCCGCGGAGTGTGCACCACCCCGCAATGTTATGGGGACCACCCGACATGGTAACTATCATGTCTGCTATGTGGGCCAGCAGCCGCAAACAGGATTGAGGACGAGTCCACTTGCAGGGTCCATACAGGACAAGATTTGTGTGCTATCCGGACCACATTTCCCACAATGCACAGTCTCATTCGAGCTTCCCATTGGTGGGTGTGCAATATATAAATGGTGAAGTGGGTTCAGCGTTTGCACACACTGTCTCTGTTCAAGCCTCTGAAGAGAAGCATATGGAGCTTCGAAACGCGTCAGGCATTTCCATTACGGAGCAGCTTCTACAAGCAGATCCTCATCCCTGCCTATCATAAACAAAGCTGCTGATCGAGTGCTACTCACCAGGTGGACAATCTTTGGAGCAGAATATATATATATATATATATTCACTGAAAAAACCATAGGTTTCAGGCACGTTATAGTTAGAAATTAGCATTTAAAAAACCTTACAAATTCACTGAAAAAACCATAGGTTTTAGGGACAGTTATACATTGCACTCGTACAAAACCCGTGAAATTCCCCCGTTATAGTTAGTTCAGGTAACTATAACTCGCGCCCCCGCAATGCACTGCTGATGACGTCACATATTACATCACTCATGACATGGTCAGTGACATCACTGATGACATCACTCATGACATCTCAAATGACATCACTGATGACATCATCCAGTGACTGTGTGTTTCTGTAAAGTTTAAATATGTTTAATATATATAGGGAAAGGCGTATTGAAGAATGAGTGGGTGTAGAAGCGCCTGAATGGATGATTTAGTAGGTGCGTGACTGAGTCTATAAGTGAGTGATTAAACGTATCTTACTGGATGCATGGGTGAGTAACTAAACTGTGTGAATGTCTGTATCCGTCTGTCTGTTGTTGTGTAAGCAGCTGCATGGGTTTCTGACTAGCTAAATGAGTGTCTATATGGGTTATGGATTGGTTCTCTGAGTATCTGTATGGGTGCCTCAGTGTTTGTGTGGGTGGGGTGTGTGTGACTCTGTGCATAGATGTGTGAGTGGGTGATTCACTGGGTGCATGGTTTCAAGAGTGCGTCTGTGATGGACTGTATGGGTGGGTGAGTGTGTGTATGGGTGTGTTAGTGATTGAATGTATATCTCAGTGGTACATGTGTGAGTAACTACATATGTGAAAGCCAGTATATATGTGTGTTGGAGTATATAAATGGCTATAAGTGAGAGTGTGTGATTGTGAGAGTGGCTATATGAATGAGTGTGTGCTTGCATCAGTGATTGCATAGGAGCGTAAGAATGTGCTAGTATTTTTATGAGTAAGTAAGCTGGTGTGTATAACTGTATAGGTGAGTAAATTGGAGTGTGATTAATTATTTGCATGACTGACTAGGTATGTGAGTACCTTTATGGATGAGTTGCGTTGTGTGAGTGTTTATATAGGTGTTTGAGTGCATATGATAGTCCTGTACTGAGTGACTGTAAGTATGAGTGACAGTACGGGTGAGTGAGTAGATGTGTGTGTGTAGACCTAAGAATCAGTGAGTGGGTATGTACTTATTGGTATTGGAGTGTGTATGGTTTTGAGAATGGCAGTCTGTAATTTAGAGTGGGTGTATCAAAACTTATATTAGGGTGTGAGAAGATGCATTAAATTCTCACATGGATGATGTCATCAGTGATGTCATCAGTGATGTCATTTGAGATGTCATCAGTGATGTCATCAGTGATGTCACTGACCATGTCATGAGTGATGTAATATGTGACGTCATCAGCAGTGCATTGCGGGCGCGAGTTATAGTTACCTGAACTAACTATAACGGGGAATTTCACGGGTTTTGTACGAGTGCAATGTATAACTGTCCCTAAAACCTATGGTTTTTTCAGTGAATTTGTAAGGTTTTTAAATGCTAATTTCTAACTATAACGTGCCTGAAACCTATGGTTTTTTCAGTGAATTTCAAAGGTTTTTTAAATGCTAATTCCTAACTATAACATGTCTGAAACCTATGGTTTTTTCAGTGAATTTCAAAGGTTTTGTAAATGACAATTTTTAAATGTATTAATTGTTATATTTATTTTTTTGATACTGATTTACTACATTTTTTTAAACTATTTATTTTTACATATTTTATTTTTTAAATTACATTGTAATTACATTATACATTACATTACAAAATATACTTTCTCAGAATGAATTACTTTAGTTTAAATACTTTGCAAATAGGCAATAGACTTTTAAGTACAGTAGTTACAGTTGTTGCAATGGGCAATACAATTTCAAACACAATGCAACATTGAGCTCAATGTGAATTTCTAGTTAAATGCAATTAGTTACTTTATGGATTACTTTTCTAACCACAGGACTGGATCCTAGATTCAGTCCTGGGACATCTCCTGTAAACAGTTGAGTAAAAGCGTTTTTGTTACAGTAGTGATTTTTAAGGAATATTATTGTATTTTAAAAGTTGACACTTAGAAACTTTTTCACATAGAATCACCAATGTTATCCTACGGGAGGAAATTCACTTAGCAGGTAAGTAGTGTTATCGTTACTTTTTCTTACTCAGTGGTGGATCCTGGATCCAGCACTGGTGCATCTCCTGTAAACAGTTGAAAGAATGCGTTTAAGTCATACAGGCGATTTTTAAGGAATATTTGTAGTTTGTGAAAATCAACACTTTGAAACTTTTCTGCTGAAAACCAGACAATGGATTCCTATGGAAGGAAAAATAAGTTACTGGTAAGTACGGTTAAAATTACTTTTCAGGATCAGTACTGGGCTGAAAGATGCAGCACTGAGGTCTCTCCTGATAACAGGTGAGTAAATCGGAATTCGTACTTTGGCTGATTTTAGAGGAATATTTGTATGTTTCAAATATCGACACTTTGAAACTTTTTCAGCAAAAAGCAGGCAATGATATCCTATGGAAGGAAATTCAAGTTACTGGTAAGTACGGTTAAAATTACTTTTCAGGATCAGTACTGGGCTGAAAGATGCAGCACTGAGGTCTCTCCTGATAACAGGTGAGTAAATCGGAATTCGTATTTCGGCTGATTTTAGAGGAATATTATAAAGTTCCAAAACTCCACACTTAGAAGAATTTCCAAGTGAAACCAGTCAATGTTAGCCTATGGAAGGAAATTCAAGTTACTGGTAAGTACGGTTAAAATTACTTTTCAGGATCAGTACTGGGCTGAAAGATGCAGCACTGAGGTCTCTCCTGATAACAGGTGAGTAAATCGGAATTCGTATTTCGGCTGATTTTAGAGGAATATTTGTATGTTTCAAAAATCGACAGAAACTTTTTCAGCAAAAAGCAGGCAATGATATCCTATGGAAGGAAATTCAAGTTACTGGTAAGTACGGTTAAAATTACTTTTCAGGATCAGTACTGGGCTGAAAGATGCAGCACAGAGGTCTCTCCTGATAACAGGTGAGTAAATCGGAATTCGTATTTCGGCTGATTTTAGAGGAATATTTGTATGTTTCAAAAATCGACACTTAGAAACTTTTTCAGCAAAAAGCAGGCAATGATATCCTATGGAAGGAAATTCAAGTTACTGGTAAGTACGGTTAAAATTACTTTTCAGGATCAGTACTGGGCTGAAAGATGCAGCACAGAGGTCTCTCCTGATAACAGGTGAGTAAATCGGAATTCGTATTTCGGCTGATTTTAGAGGAATATTTGTATGTTTCAAAAATCGACACTTAGAAACTTTTTCAGCAAAAAGCAGGCAATGATATCCTATGGAAGGAAATTCAAGTTACTGGTAAGTACGGTTAAAATTACTTTTCAGGATCAGTACTGGGCTGAAAGATGCAGCACAGAGGTCTCTCCTGATAACAGGTGAGTAAATCGGAATTCGTATTTCGGCTGATTTTAGAGGATTATTTGTATGTTTCAAAAATCGACACAGAAACTTTTTCAGCAAAAAGCAGGCAATGATATCCTATGGAAGGAAATTCAAGTTACTGGTAAGTACGGTTAAAATTACTTTTCAGGATCAGTACTGGGCTGAAAGATGCAGCACTGAGGTCTCTCCTGATAACAGGTGAGTAAATCGGAATTCGTAGTTCGGCTGATTTTAGAGGAATATTTGCACAATGGTGAAGGAAGGGGGTGGGGCCTAAGGTGACATGTCTGCAAACACGCCCTGTGGCACGTTTTAAGTTGGACAATTAATTCCTCCTCAATCCCGAGGGTCCCTAGGGGCCAACTAGCCCACCAGGTACCTCCAGTATGCGCCAGGGGCTGCGTTGCAGAGAGGTGTTCAGAGGCCACGCCCCTTTTACAACACTCTGCAACGCAGCTCCGTGGCGCTTACTGGAGGTACCTGGTGGGCTAGTTGGCCCCTAGGGACCCTCAGGATTGAAAAGGAATTTATTCCCCATCTTAAAACGCACCACGGGGCCTGTTTGCACACATGTCACCTGAAGCCCCGCCCTCCCTTCACCACTGTGCAAACGCGCCCCATGGCGCATTTTAAGTTGGGGGATTAAGTCCCCTTGAATCCTGAGGGTCCCTGGAGTCCAACTAGCCCACCATATACCTCCAAAAGCGCCACAGAGCTGCGTTGCAGAGAGGTGTAAAAAGGGGCGTGGCCTCTGTACACGTCTCTGCAACGCAGCCCCTGGCGCATACTGGAGGTTTCTGGTGGGCTAGTTGGCTCCCAGGGACCCCCAGTATTCAAGGGGAATTTGTTCCCTCTGCAAACGCGCCAGGGGGCGCGTTTGCAGAGTACTGCAGGGAGGGGGCGGGGCTCCGGCACGATGCCGGTCGTTTTTTTTTTTCTAGTTTTTTTAATGGGAGGGGGCTGCGTGGCCCCCTTCCCTTGCCCACTTTTGGCCCTGGGGACCCCATCCCCCGGGGCCTGAGCATTTTATTTATTTTTTTAATTTAAAAAAAAAAAACGGGAAGGGGGCCGCGTGGCCCCCTTCCCTGGGCCTGTATTGGCCCCGGGACCTCATCCCCGGGGCATGGCCCCGATTTTTTATTTTTTTATTTGGAGGGGGC
The DNA here is from genome assembly GCA_963921515.1 of Calotriton arnoldi. Taxonomy (NCBI): domain Eukaryota; kingdom Metazoa; phylum Chordata; class Amphibia; order Caudata; family Salamandridae; genus Calotriton; species Calotriton arnoldi. The sequence goes on from CAWUFW010024226.1 coordinate 48,596, forward strand.
TGCGTGGCCCCCCTCCTCAGGCCATTTAAGGCCCCGTGGACCCCATCCCCCGAAGCCGGCCTTGCACTTTTTTTAAAATTTGGGGAGGGGGGCTGCGTGGCCCCCCTCCCTGGCCACTTATGGCCCCGGGGACCCCATCCCCCGGGGCCTGCCTCTGGTTGGGGACTGTGGGGGTCCCCAATTCCCCACAGTCCCAGCCGGCTCCCCGCGTCCCTTGGGAGCCGGCATTGCTTTCCACATGGGGAGCTGCTAAGATGCAGCTCCCCATGTGGAAAGCAATCAGCTTTGGATATTGGAAGCGAGAGCAGGTTTCCTGCTCTCTCTTCCAATATCCAAAGCAAGTTTGCAATGACAGGACGGAGCCGCGAGGCTCCCGTCCTGTCATTGCAAACAGCAGTGTCCCGGGGTAGGCACCCCGGGACACTGCAGGAGCCGGCCCTGGGGGTGGCGGTCCCCAGGGCCATCACTGGCTCCAGGAGGGGGCCGCGCGGCCCCCTCCCAACATTTTCAAAGCCCCGGGGAGGTGGTGGTCCCCGGGCTTCGGGGTCCAAAACGGACCCCCATTTTAAATTTGTTAGTGCCCCGGGAGGTGGCAGTCCCGGGGCATGTGGGGGCTGGAGCCCCCCACACAGGTTAAAAATAAAAACAGAAGCCCCGGGAGGTGGCGGTCCTCGGGGCAGCGGGAGGGCAAAGAGCCCTCCCGCACCATTTTGTGTTAAAGCCCCGGGGGTGGCGGTCCCCGGGCTTGGGGGCCCTTAGAGGCCCCCCATACATAAATTTAACCCCCCCACCATGCCCCCGGGACTTGGCCCACCCGGGGCAAATTAACATCAAAGCGCGGAGATCGCGCTTCGATTTTTTTTTTTCGGCAGGATTCGCGCACCCTAAGCGCATCCCGACGATTTTTTTAAAAAATGCTTTTTTGCCCAGGGGTCCTTGTGAGACCCCTGAGCAGACCTAGGGGGTCAGGGTGTTTCTACCCTGCCCCCTTTGTGCGTTTTGCGCACTTGTTTCTTTTTTTCTCGGCGGGATCCGCGCACCCTGAGCGCATCCTGCCGATTTTCTTTAAAAAAATGCTTTTTCTGCCCAGGGGTCCCCTTCTGGGACCCCTGAGCAGGCCTAGGGGGTCAGGGTGTTTCTACCCTGCCCCCTTTGTGCGTTTTGCGCACTTGTTTTTGTGCCTCGGTTCTACCGAGGGACAAAATGGCTGCCAACACTTCCTGGTTTGGAGTGTTGACAGCCAGCTGACAGCCAATTAGCATGCAGCTCGTGATCGGGACGGTGCGCGCAGGGTGCGCTGAGGGTACGCGGACCCTACTCGGCCATAGATATATATGTGACTTTACTTGTGAATTTCTCAGGAACTACTGAACGGATTTACACCATTTAAGCCAAAGGCACCAGTCTGAACCAAGGGCTACCTCTTTGCCAAATTTGGTGTAATTCCGATCAGCAGTTCGGGCTGTAGCTGCGACTAAAGGTTCCTATGGAAAAATGAAGGGGAAAACGCGTTTTGGGACCCCTTTTTCTCGGCCCCCGCTTGACGAATCAACCCGAGACTTTCAGGGTAGGAGCGGAGCGCCCCAACAAGTTGGAAACTTTCGCGACTTTCGTCAACCGGCGCCAACGTTATTTCAAATAGAATGTCGCGGATTTCCTATGGATAATAGGTCCTAACTATAACTATCTACTGGCGACCGCCAGTAGATAATATATATATATATATATATATATATATATATATATATATATATATTCACTGAAAAAACCATAGGTTTCAGACACGTTATAGTTAGAAATTAGCATTTAAAAAACCTTTGAAATTCACTGAAAAAACCATAGGTTTTAGGGACAGTTATAGTTAGTTGGACATTTCACTCGTACAAAACCATAGAAATTCCCCGTTATAGTTAGTTCAGCTAACTATAACTCGCGCCCCCGCAATGCACTGCTGATGACGTCACATATTACATCACTCATGACATGGTCAGTGACATCACTGATGACATCACTCATGACATGGTCAGTGACATCACTGATGACATCACTGATGACATCATCCAGTGACTGTGTGTTTCTGTAAAGTTTAAATATGTTTAATATATATAGGGAAAGGCGTATTGAAGAATGAGTGGGTGTATAAGTGTCTGAATGGATGATTTAGTACGTGAGTGACTGACTCTACAAGTGAGTGATTAAATGTATCTTACTGAATGCATGGGTTAGTGACTAAACTGTGTGAATGTCTGTATCAGTCTGTCTGTTGGTTTGTAAGCGGCTGCATGGCTTTCTGAATAGCTACATGAGTGTCTACATGGGTTATTGATTGATTGTCTGAGTATCTGTATGGGTGCCTGAGTGTTTGTGTGGGTGGGGTGTGTGTGACTCTGTGCATAGATGTGTGAGTTGGTGATTCACTGGGTGCATGGTTTCAAGAGTGCATCTGTGATGGACTGTATGGGTGGGTGAGTGTGTGTATGGGTGTGTTAGTGATTGAATGTATATCTCAGTGGTACATGTGTGAGTAACTACATATGTGAAAGGCAGTATATATGTGTGTTGGAGTATATAAATGGCTATAAGTGAGTGTGTGTGATTGTGAGAGTGGCTGTATGGATGAGTGTGTACTTGTATCAGTGATTGTATAAGAGCGTAAGAATGTGCTAGTATTTGTATGAGTAAGTGAGCTGGTGTGTGTATAACTGTATAGGTGAGTAAATGGGTGTGTGATTAAGTTTTTGCATGACTGACTAGGTGTGTGAGTACCTCTATGGATGAGTGGCGGTGTGTGAGTGTTTATATAGGTGTATGAGTGCATATGATAGTCCTGTACTGAGTGACTAAGTATGAGTGACTGTACGGGTGAGTGAGTGGATGTGTGTGTAGACCTAAGAATCAGTGAGTGGGTATGTAGTTTTTGGTGTTGGAGTGTCTATGGTTTTGAGAATGGCAGTCTGTAATTTAGAGTGGGTGTATCAAAAGTTATATTAGGGTGTGAGAAGATGCATGAAATTATCACATGGATGATGTCATGAGTGATGTCATTTGAGATGTCATCAGTGATGTCATCAGTGATGTCACTGACCATGTCATGAGTGATGTAATATGTGACGTCATCAGCAGTGCATTGCGGGGCGCGAGTTATAGTTAGCTGAACTAACTATAACGGGGGAATTTCTATGGTTTTGTACGAGTGAAATGTCCAACTAACTATAACTGTCCCTAAAACCTATGGTTTTTTCAGTGAATTTCAAAGGTTTTTTAAATGCTAATTTCTAACTATAACGTGTCTGAAACCTATGGTTTTTTCAGTGAATTTCAAAGGTTTTTTAAATGCTAATTTCTAACTATAACGTGCCTGAAACCTATGATTTTTTAAGTGAATTTCAAAGGTTTTTTAAATGCTAGTTTCTAACTATGCCTACAGAGGTAGGACATGTGAAGAAAGAAGAAAAAACGCACAGAAAGAAGCAAAAGATGTGCAGAAAGAACCAACAGAAGAGCAGAAAGAGGCCTTGTTGCAAAATCATCCTGTGCCCACAACTTTTTCAGACGGGTACTGGTGGTAACTGACTCTGACTAACCAGAGCCAGTGCTATGCTAAAAGACACTTAGAATACAGTGAAAACACCTACATACACTAGGGAACACTATGCGTTGGGGTACCCCTGTGATTAGCATGACCTCATCTGCAAGTCCCTAGTACATAATAGGGCAGGGGATTAAAACTACCTCTTAAAACGCGCTACAGGAGCGCGTTTGCACAGTGGTGAAGGGAGGGGGGCCTGAGGTGACATGTGTGCAAACGCACCCTGTGGCGCGTTTTAAGTTGCGGGATTAAGTCCCCTTGAATTCTGAGGGTCCCTGGGGCCCAACTAGCCCCCAGGTACCTACAGTTAGGACCACAGAGCTGAGTTGCAGAGAGGCGTTCCGAGGCCACGCACCTTTTTCACCTCTCTGCAACGCAACTCTGTTGTGCTTACTGAAGGTACCTGGTGGGCTAGTTGGCCCCCAGGGTCCCTCAGGATTCAAAGGGAATTAATTTCCCAACTTAAAACGCACCACAGGGCATGTTTGCGCACATGTCACCTGAGGCCCCGCCCTCTCCCTTCACCACTGTGCAAACGTGCCCCGTGGTGCATTTTAGGTTGGGGGATTAGGTCACCTTGAATCCTGAGGGTCCCTGGGGCCCAACTAGCCCACTAGGTACTTCCAGTAAGCACCACAGGCCTGCGTTGCAACGCCTGTAACAAATTGTGCAGTTGTGTTTAGGTAGTGAAGAGGGTCGTGCTGGGGGTAGTGTTTTAGGGTTTAGGGTAGTGCAGTGGTGTTTGGGTAGTGTAGGGAGTCGTGCTGGGGGAGTGTTTTAGGGTTTAGGGTAGTGCAGTGGTGTTTGGGTAGTGTAGGGGACGTGCTGGGGGTAGTGATTTATGGTAGTGCAGTGGTGTTTGGGTAGTGTAGGGGGTACTGCTGGGGGTAGTGTTTTAGGGTTTAGGGTAGTGCAATGGTGTTTGGGTAGTGTAGGGGTACTGCTGGGGTAGTTTTTAGGGTTTAGGGTAGTGCAGTGGTGTTTGGGTAGTGTAGTGGTTCGTGCTGGGGGTAGTTTTTTAGGGTTTAGGATAGTGCAGTGGTGTTTGTGTAGTGTAGGGGGTCGTGTTTTAGGGTTTAGGGTAGTGCAGTGGTCTTTGGGTAGTGTAGGAGTCGTGCGGGGGTAGTGTTTTAGGGTTTAGGGTAGTGTAGGGGGTCATGCGGGGGTAGTGTTTTAGGGATTAGGGTAGTGCATTGGTGTTTGGGTAGTGTAGGGGGTCATGCGGGGGTAGTGTTTTAGGGTTTAGGGCAGTGCAGTGGTGTTTGGGTAGTGTAGGGGTCGTGCTGGGGGAGTGTTTTAGGGTTTAGGGCAGTGCAGTGGTGTTCGGGTAGTGTAGGGGTCATGCTGGGGGAGTGTTTTAGGGTTTAGGGCAGTGCAGTGGTGTTCGGGTAGTGTAGGGGATCGTGCTGGGGGAGTGTTTGAGGGTTTAGGGCAGTGCAGTCGTGTTCGGGTAGTGTAGGGGGTCGTGCTGGGGGTAGTGTTCTAGGGTTTAGGGCAGTGCAGTGGTGTTGGGGCAGTGTAGGGGGTAATGCTGGGGGTGGTGTTTTAGGGTTTAGGGCAGTGCAGTGGTGTTCGGGCAGTGTAGGGGGTCGTGCTGGGGGTGGTGTTTCAGGGTTTAGGGCAGTGCAGTGGTGTTCGGGCAGTGTAGGGGTGGTGTTTCAGGGTTTAGGGCAGTGCAGTGGTGTTCGGGCAGTGTAGGGGGTCGTGCAGGGGGTGGTGTTTCAGGGTTTAGGGCAGTGGTGTTCGGGCAGTGTAGGGGGTCGTGCTGGGGGTGGTGTTTCAGGGTTTGGGGCAGTGCAGTGGTGTTCGAGCAGTAAAGGGGTCGTGCTGGGGGTGGTGTTTCAGGGTTTAGGGCAGTGCAGTGGTGTTCGGGCAGTGTAGGGGTGGTGCAGGGGGTGGTGTTTCAGGGTTTAGGACAGTGCAGTGGTGTTCGGGCAGTGTAGGGGGTGGTGCAGGGGGTGGTGTTTCAGGGTTTAGGGCAGTGCAGTGGTGTTCGGACAGTGTAGGGGATCATGCAGGGGGTGGTGTTTCAGGGTTTAGGGCAGTGCAGTGGTGTTCGGGCAGTGTAGGGGGTCGTGCTGGGGCTGGTGTTTCAGGGTTTAGGGCAGTGCAGTGGTGTTCGGGCAGTGTAGGGGGTCGTGCTGGGGCTGGTGTTTCAGGGTTTAGGGCAGTGCAGTGGTGTTCGGGCAGTGTAGGGGGTCTTGCTGGGGCTGGTGTTTCAGAGTCTAGGGCAGTGCAGTGGTGTTCGGGCAGTGTAGGGGTCTTGCTGGGGCTGGTGTTTCAGGGTTTAGTGCAGTGCAGTGGTGTTCGGGCAGTGTAGGGGGTCGTGCTTGGGGTGGTGTTTCAGGGTTTAGGGCAGTGCAGTGGTGTTCGGGCAGTGTAGGGGGTCGTGCTGGGGCTAGTGTTTCAGGATTTAGGGCAGAGCAATGGTGTTCAGGCAGTGTAGGGGGTTTTGCTGGAGGTGGTGTTTCAGGGTTTAGGGCAGTGCAGTGGTGTTCGTGCAGTGTAGGGGTGGTGTTTCAGGGTTTAGGGCAGTGGTGTTCAGGCAGTGTAGGGGGTCTTGCTGGGGTTGATGTTTCAGGGTTTAGGGCAGTGCAGTGGTGTTCGGGCAGTGTAGGGGGTCATGCTGGGGGTGGTGTTTCAGGGTTTAGGGCAGTGCAGTGGTGTTCGGGCAGTGTAGGGGGTCGTGCTGGGGCTGGTGTTTCATGGTTTAGGGCAGTGCAGTGGTGTTCGGGCAGTGTAGGGGGTCTTGCTGGGGGTGGTGTTTCACGGGTTTGGGCAGTGCAGTGGTGTTCGGGCAGTGTAGGGGGTCATGCTGGGGTGGTGTTTCAGGGTTTAGGGCAGTGCAGTGGTGTTCGGGCAGTGTAGAGGGTCTTGCTGGGGGTGGTGTTTCAGGGTTTAGGGCAGTGGTGTTCGGGCAGTGTAGGGGGTCTTGCTGGGGGTGATGTTTCAGGGTTTAGGGCAGTGCAGTGGTGTTCGGGCAGTGTAGGGGGTCTTGCTGGGGGTAGTGTTTCGGGGTTTAGGGCAGTGCAGTGGTGTTCGTGCAGTGTAGGGGGTCGTGCTGGGGGTGGTGGTTTAGGGCAGTGCAGTAGTGTTCGGGCAGTGTAGGGGATCGTGCTGGGTGTGGTGTTTCAGGGTTTAGGGCAGTGCAGTAGTGTTCGGGCAGTGTAGGGGATCGTGCTGGGGGTGGGGTTTCAGGGTTTAGGGCAGTGCAGTGGTGTTCGGGCAGTGTAGGGGGTCGTGCTGGGGTGGTGTTTCAGGGTTTAGGGCAGTGGTGTTCGGGCAGTGTAGGGGTCTTGCTGGGGGTGATGTTTCAGGGTTTAGGGCAGTGCAGTGGTGTTCGGGCAGTGTAGGGGGTCGTGCTGGGGTGGTGTTTCAGGGTTTAGGGCAGTGGTGTTCGGGCAGTGTAGGGGGTCTTGCTGGGGGTAGTGTTTCAGGATTTAGGGCAGTGCAGTGGTGTTCGGGCAGTGTAGGGGGCGTGCTGGAGGTGGTGTTTCAGGGTTTAGGGCAGTGCAGTGGTGTTCGGGCAGTGTAGGGGGTCGTGAAGGGGGTGGTGTTTCAGGGTTTAGGGCAGTGCAGTGGTGTTCGGGCAGTGTAGGGGGTCGTGCTAGGGTTGGTGTTTCAGGGTTTAGGGCAGTGCAGTGGTGTTCGGGCAGTGTAGGGGTCGTGCAGGGGCTGGTGTTTCAGGGTTTAGGGCAGTGCAGTGGTGTTCGGGCAGTGTAGGGGGTCGTGCTGGGGGTAGTGTTTTAGGGTTTAGGGTAGTGCAGTGGTGTTTGTGTAGTGTAGGGGGTCATGTTTTAGGGTAGTGCAGTGGTGTTTGGGTAGTGTAGGGGGTCGTGCTGGGGGCAGTGTTTTAGGGTTTAAGGTAGTGCAGTGGTGTTTGTGTAGTGTAGGGGGTCGTGCTGGGGGTAGTGTTTTAGGGTTTAGGGTAGTGCAGTGGTGCTTGTGTAGTGTAGGGGGTCGTGCTGGGGGTAGTGTTTTAGGGTTTAGGGTAGTGCAGTGGTGTTTGTGTAGTGTAGGGGGTCATGTTTTAGGGTAGTGCAGTGGTGTTTGGGTAGTGTAGGGGTCGTGCTGGGGGTAGTGTTTTAGGATTTAGGTTAGTGCAGTGGTGTTGGGGTAGTGTTTTAGGGTAGTGCAGTGGTGTTTGTGTAGTGTAGGGGGTCATGCTGGGGGTAGTGTTTTAGGGTTTAGGATAGTGCAGTGGTGCCTGTGTAGTGTAGGGTAGTGCAGTGGTGTTTGTGTAGTGTAGGGGGTCATGCTGGGGGTAGTGTTTTAGGGTTTAGGGTAGGGCAGTGGTGCTGGTGTAGTGTAGGGGGTCGTGCTGGGGGTAGTGTTTTAGGGTTTAGGGTAGTGCAGTGGTGTTTGTGTAGTGTAGGGGGTCATGTTTTAGGGTAGTGCAGTGGTGTTTGGGTAGTGTAGGGGGTCGTGCTGGGGGTAGTGTTTTAGGATTTAGGTTAGTGCAGTGGTGTTGGGGTAGTGTTTTAGGGTTTAGGGTAGTGCAGTGGTGTTGTGTAGTGTAGGGGGTCATGCTGGGGGTAGTGTTTTAGGGTTTAGGATAGTGCAGTGGTGCTTGTGTAGTTTAGGGGGTCGTGCTGGCGATAGTGTTTTAGGGTTTAGGGTAGTGCAGTGGTGTTTTTGTAGTGTAGGGGGGTCATGTTTTAAGATGCAACGCTCCAAGACCTGACCAGTCTGCACTACATAAAACTGCAAAAAAACTAAAAATAAAAAGTGTTTTGCACACTTTTGTCATTGGGCTATATGTGGGCTACATCTGGGTAATATTTGTGCTACATTTGGGCTCTTTTTTCACTGGTGGCCATCTTGGAAGACTTCTTTGTTATGAAGTTTCCTAATTTCCTCATTTACTGCAGTCTCCTCAGTAGGAAATGCTTTCAGTTTTTTACTTTGATTCCATCAAGAAGGCATTCAGATGTGTCACACATTTGCCATAAATTCAGAATGTTAGCACTCTAGTTGTTCATTAGATCACAGTAGTAAAGCTACTGCTCACCAAGGAGTTAACTGGAAGTCTACTGCTGGTATTGAAAGTGATTGTTTCAGTCTGCATGTCAGAATTTCCTAATGAAATAGAAGAGGATTTGAGATCTCACTTAAAACATGCACTAAATTTTCTTTTGCAGCACTAACCATAATTTCTATGGCAAAATGAACCCCCTCATTTTGTTCCTTTTTAAATTAAATGTTTTAAGTGTTACCAGTTTATTCCAATCAAGATGGCTTCAGGTGTGCCATACTTTTGTCATAAGTAAGGCTGTTAGCACTCTATTTGTTCTTTAGAACACTCTGGGAAGCTGCAGTAGAACACAAAGGCATCAACTGACAGGCTGCTCCTGTTGAAATATAACAGGAAGATATTTGAGATCTCACTTAAAACATGTCCTAATTTTTCTTTCTACAGCACTAACCATAATTTCTATGGGAAAATGAACCCCCTCATTTTGTTCCTTTTTAAATTAAATGTTTTAAGTGTTACCAGTTTATTCCAATCAAGATGGCTTCAGGTGTGCCATACTTTTGTCATAAGTAAGACTGTTAGCGCTCTAGTTGTTCTTTAGAACACTCTGGGAAGCTGCAGTAGAACACAAAGGCATCAACTGACAGGCTGCTCCTGTTGAAATATAACAGGAAGATATTTGAGATCACACTTGAAACATGTCCTAATTTTTCTTTCCAGAGCACTAACCATAATTTCTATGACAAAATGAACCCCATCATTTTGTTCCTTTTTAAATTAAATGTTTTAAGTGTTACCAGTTTATTCCAATCAAGATGGCTTCAGGTGTGCCATACTTTTGTCATAAGTAAGGCTGTTAGCACTCTAGTTGTTCTTTAGAACACTCTGGGAAGCTGCAGTAGAACACAAAGGAATCAACTGACAGTCTCTGCCCTTGTTGGATGTACATGTTTTACTGAGAATGTCAGACTTCATTCTCACATGACTGAGAAAGATAATGTGAATTTACAGAAAATATGCTCTCATTTTAGCTTCTGGAGCACCTTCCAAAACTGTATGGGACAAGCATGTGAAAATAGTTTTCTCTCAAACATGATTCATGATATCCCAGCAGGGTAAAATCACCTTAGAACACACCACAATTCCTGAAATTAGTATGGTACCATCAACAAATGAATTCTAATGTAACTAAAGTCTGTTATCACCCTTTATAGTTCTCCTTTTGGTAACCCTCAAAATCTTCGATTCACTACAATGCATTTCAATGGGGTACTATCATTTATATTGGTCCCAAGATGGCTGCCAGCAATTCCAGGATGAAGTGCTGATAGCCAATCAGATCTCACGATGACATGTGTGGTTAGGCTCCGCCCAGATATATATGTGTTTTTACTTTTGATTTTCTCAGCAACTACTGAACGGATTTACACCATTTAACAAAAAGGGTTCTTTCTGAACCAAGAACTACCTCTTTGCCAAATTTGGTGTAATTCCGTTCAGCAGTTCGGGCTGTAGCCTTGCATAAAGTTTCCTATGGGAAATTGATTTTTTACTCTTATTTTTTAATTTCTCCGCAATTACTGAACGGATTTACACCATTTAACAAAAGGGTTCTTTCTGAACCAAGAACTACCTCTTTGCCAAATTTTGTGTAATTCCGTTCAGCAGTTCGGGCTGTAGCCGTGGCTAAAGTTTCCTATGGGAAAATGAATGGGGAAAACACGTTTTGGGACCCCCTTTTTCTCAGCCCCTCTTGACGAATCACCCGAAACTTTCAGGGTAGGAGCGGACCGGAGCGTGCCATAAAGTTTGAAAATTTCGCGAAGATTCGTCAACCGAAGCAAGAGTTATTTCAAATAGAATGTTGCGGATTTCCTATGGAAAATAGGTCCTAACTATAACTATCTACTGGCGACCGCCAGTAGATAATATATATATATATATATATATATATATATATATATATATATATATGAAACCAGGATCCCAAAGGGCACATACTCCAGTTGAAGATGCAATAAAGAGAATTTATTGTCTTAGCATGTCAGGATGACGCGTTTCGACCACAAGCCTGTGGTCTTGATCACATAGTGCGCTAAGCTGAGAGGCATACAATTTATAGTGGCATGAGTGACTTTACTATGTTCATAGTGACAAGGCAGAAAATGTTACACTTTTGCAGCATGTAGTAAAACATCTTGTCATACAGTGATGACTAGGCGCAGCAATGACAAGCAGTGTTGGTAGCAGGCATAGAGAAAAGACTACCCCTCTATATGTAGGTGTAGATGGCCATATGTTCTGTAACATCAGTTGTGTGTGGCAGACTAGAAGGTAAGCTCGTGTAATGGCGGTGCTGGCTGCATTCTAAAAGATAAAAAAATGCTAAATAAATGCAAGAATTGGGTTTGAAGTCTCCCAAATTATGTCTGATGGAAAACAAAATTAAACGGTATTCCTCATTAATCGTGGGTGTGTGAATACATCCTAGAAACATGAATGCCATGTGGCACAATTAAATGTGGGAGGAATCCGGTGTACCATCGTAACTAGGAGGGGAACAATGTATAAAACCCATTCATGTTAGTAAAAGCGTGTGGAAGCCAATGCCAAAGTCTCTGTATCTGTCAGCACGCAACTAATGCGGTTGTATATTGTAAGCTTTGTGCTGGTGCGGACGAAGGGCCTAGATGTTGCTGGAGTTTAATCATAACATGTTGAGGGCTGAGCCTGATGTATGGAAATCGAGTCAACTGCCAAAAAATATGTCAAATAAGTGAAAAAATGCTATACAGTGCAGTCACTTATGGGTAAAGTTAAAAATGAGTGCATAATAGTGGGAAAACTTAGTGTTGGTGCCGTGAGATGTGGTGAAGACAAAAATCCAAACAGTCGCTAAAGGAATGGGCGAGATTGGAGCAGAATAGTTAAAAACTGTGTTTGTAGTGGATTAAGAACTGGACATCTAACTTAAAGTCAGCCGACTTGTAAAAAATGTCAATGGCGAAATTCTCAGAGCGCAAGACTGGAGTGAATATTGTAGAAGGACACTATAAGAAGTTATAAAAAGTTATAAAGGTCTTCACTGATGTTTAATCCTGCCGGGGCCTTAGTGTTGAGTTCTATTATGTATTTCGACTCCAGTTGTCTCAACAATTTCTCTCTGTTGCCACCCCAGCTGAGTGGCGGAATGCTATCAATGACGCAGTATTTAAGGTGGTCTAAGTTGTTCTGGTGTGTCTCTTTGAAGTGCCTGGTGACAGGGTATGTCGGGTCACTGTTGACAATGGCTCTGATGTGTTGCAAAATCCGTAGTTGCACTTGGAGCTTAGTGCTCCCTACATATTTTAGTCCGCACCTGCAAGTAAGAATGTACACTGCGAAGTCTGTTCTGCATGTGAGTTTCTGTTGTATCATTATGGGTTTGCTTCTGAATTCTGCCGAGATTTGGGTGGTGTTAACTCCAAATCTGCAGGCCCTGCAACTGCTGCATTTACGAAAACCTTTAACATTAGTTAACCAATTGGTGGTATTGGTTATTTCAGGGCTGTTTATGACTATAGTGTCATGCATGGACCAGGCTCTCCTGTAGGTGATGTCAGGCCTAGGGGCAACTATGGGTCCTAGTGTGGAGTCTGTTTTGATAATGCCCCAGTGTTTGTTGAAAATGGATTTGAGTGCTCTTGACTCAGTGTTGTGAGTCATGATGAGGCGTGTAGTTACATATCCCGTAGTGGCCAGGTCCGCTTGAGTGTCTGTATCAACAGTGGTCTCTGCAGATGTGTTCTGTAGTAACAGCTCTCTGGGAAATAAATTGGCTTTGGTGATTGCAGCAGTGATAGTCTTTTCAGTGTAACCCCTGGCTTTGAATCTCAATTCAGATTCCAATTGGCATTTGGCTAGGTCTGTGGGATTGCTGCAGATTCTGCGCAAGCGCAGCATTTCTCCGTATGGAATGCTAGCTATAAGATGTTTTGGGTGAAAACTGGTGGCGTGAAGGGTAGAATTACCTGCAGTGATTTTTCTATGGAGGGTGGACTGTAGTGTGTTGTCTGAAACATACATTTTTACATCTAAAAATTCTACAGTGTCAGTGCTGATGGTGGCATTGAACTCCAAATTTAATTCATTACAGTTGATATCATTGATAAATGATTTAGTACTGTCCATAGAAAGATTTGTTAAACTTTTCCTAACGATAACAGGAATATATAAAGATAGATAGATAGAGAGATAGATAGACAGATGATAGAGAGATTGAGAAAGAGAGAGATAGATAATGTGTATATATATATATATTCACTGAAAAAACCATAGGTTTCAGGCACGTTATAGTTAGAAATGAGCATTTAAAAAACCTTTGAAATTCACTGAAAAAACCATAGGTTTCAGACACGTTATAGTTAGGGTTTAGCATTTAAAAACCTTTGAAATTCACTGAAAAAACCATAGGTTTTAGGGACAGTTATAGTTAGTTGGACATTTTACTCGTACAAAACCCGTGAAATTCCCCTGTTATAGTTAGTTCAGCTAACTATAACTCGCGCTTCCGCAATGCACTGCTGATGACGTCACATATTACATCACTCATGACATGGTCAGTGACATCACTGATGACATCACTGATGACATCTCAAATGACATCACTGATGACATCATCCAGTGACTGTGTGTTTCTGTAAAGTTTAAATATTTTTAATATATATAGTCAAAGGCGTATTGAAGAATGACTGGGTGTATAAGTGTCTGAATGGATGATTTAGTACGTGAGTGACTGACTCTACAAGTGAGTGATTAAACGTATCTTACTGAATGCATGGGTTAGTGACTAAACTGTGTGAATGTCTGTATCCGTCTGTTTGTTGATGTGTAAGTGGATGCATGGATTTGCGAATAGCTACATGAGTGTCTATATGGGTTATTTATTGGTTCTTTGAGTATCTGTATGGCTGCCTGAGTGTTTGTGTGGGTGGGGTGTGTGTGACTCTATACATAAATGTGTGAGTGGGTGATTCACTGGGTGCATGATTTCAAGAGTGCATCTGTGATGGACTGCTTGGGTGGGTGAGTGTGTGTATGGGTGTGTTAGTGATTGAATGTATATCTCAGTGGTACATGTGCGAGTAACTACATATGTAAAAGGCAGTATATATGTGTGTTAGAGTATTTAAATGGCTATAAGTGAGAGTGTGTTATTGTGAGAGTGGCTGTATGGATGCGTGTGTGCTTGTATCAGTTATTGTATAAGAGCGTAAGAATGTGCTAGTATTTGTATGAGTAAGTGAGCTGGTGTGTGTATAACTGTATAGGTGAGTAAATGGGTGTGTAATTAATTTTTTGCATGACTGACTAGGTGTGTGAGTACCTCTATGGATGAGTGGCGGTGTGTGAGTGTTTATATAGGTGTATGAGTGCATATGATAGTCCTGTACTGAGTGACTGTAAGTATGAGTGACTGTACAGGTGAGTGAGTGGATGTGTGTGTAGACCTAAGAATCAGTGAGTGGGTATGTAGTTTTTGGTGTTGGAGTGTCTATGGTTTTGAGAATGGCAGTCTGTAATTTAGAGTGGGTGTATCAAAAGTTATATTAGGGTGTGAGAAGATGCATGAAATTATCACATGGATGATGTCATCAGTGATGTCATTTGAGATGTCATCAGTGATGTCATCAGTGATGTCACTGACCATGTCATGAGTGATGTAATATGTGACGTCATCAGCAGTGCATTGCGTGGGCGCGAGTTATAGTTAGCTGAACTAACTATAACAGGGGAATTTCACGGGTTTTGTACGAGTAAAATGTCCAACTAACTATAACTGTCCCTAAAACCTATGGTTTTTTCAGTGAATTTCAAAGGTTTTTTAAATGCTAAACCCTAACTATAACGTGTCTGAAACCTATGGTTTTTCAGTGAATTTCAAAGGTTTTTTAAATGCTCATTTCTAACTATAACGTGCCTGAAACCTATGGTTTTTCAGTGAATTTCAAAGGTTTTTTAAAAGCTAATATTTAAGTGTAATAATAGTTATACTTATGTTTCTTGTACTGAATTTCTTTAGTTTTTTATATTTATTTGTAAATATATTATTTATTAAACAATATTGTATATTTTTGTGTATTTTGCAAAGAAAAAATATTTAATAAATTAAAAGTAAAATATAGTATAATATTTTTCTGTTATATTTTTATTTTAATATATTTGTATTGTTTAATTTTTAAAAAAATGTTTTTTTGGAATCGCGCACCGAAAGCGTACCGAACGCGGCGAATACGCGTACCCCAGCCATCTATTTAAGGAACTCGTAAAGGATCCGCGTATGGTATGCGACGGGTGCGTGTTTCTAGTCACGTAACATACGTATATTACATGGGTGCGCGTTTGCTAAGCGACCGGTACGCGATTCCTGCTCCGGCTTATACGCGACACATACGAATTACCGTACGCGACGCTTGCGCAGTGGCAGGCCCCGCGTGACGTCAAATACGTGCTCGGGCGCGCAGGGTGCGCGACTCCCGCAAAAGTTTTATATTGAAAAATAATATGTATGTGTCTTTAATGTACATATGAAGGTACGAGATTATCTAAGGTATTCATAAAAATTATATATTTCTACTTGTAATACACTTA
>CAWUFW010024227.1:0-63787 GCA_963921515.1 Calotriton arnoldi
ACCTAGTTCTAAAGGGGTTTGCTCCAAGTCCTCCTCCAAGTGCCCTTTTTCTTTAAAACTCCAACCGCGACATTCCCCATAGAAGTCAACGGCGGCTCGCGGCTGTGTTCTCACACTGCACGCGTCCCCCGTGGGTCCCCTGTGTCACTACCTTGGGTGGTTCCTTGTGGTCCAAGCATTTCTACAGACCCTAGGCCTTGTGTCTAGCTCAGTCGTGGTTCTTATACCACTTTATTGGTATATGGTTTGGTACGCCCTAGGGCTCAAACGTGTATTTGTGCTATTACTGTTGATATTCGACTTGTAACTTATGTACTTCGAACTCTAGCCTTATAAAGAGACTAGAGGGGTGTGTTTAAGACTAAATACATATATTTTAAATATATACTTGGTGTGGTCCTCTTTCATTTGGTCACTCAAGAGATTATAGACTGGTAAAACAAGCTGCTTTACATTCCTTCAAGACTTAGCCTGAAGGCTGCTCTCCATAGCTACCACTAGGATAGCTTTCAATAAGAGTTGGGGCATATTAGCAAGACCGGCGATAAAATTATCGCCGCTTTAGCGGCAGGAAACTGCCGCTAAACGGCGATAATGGGCTTGCTAATATGCGATAGAATTCCAATAGAGCCCAGGTTAGATGTGCAGGACATCTAACCTGGGCTTCTATTGAATTTTATAACGCATATTAGCAGCCCATTATCGCCGCTTTAGCGGCAGTTTCCTGCCGCTAAAACGGCGATAATTTTATCGCCGGTCTTGCTAATATGCCCGTTGTCTTTAACCTATCTCCAATAAGGGGTTGTTTGGACTGGTGCAAGGTGCCCACTATAATTAGTGGACAGCATATACCAGGCCAACTTCTCACAGTGGGGATACGCACCCATGGCTGGTGAGCTGTAGTGTAGGTTGCTGGAAGGTTGGGCAAGGGAGCAGGGAAGAGGAGGCTGGAGGCGTAACACATTGGTGGGGTTTTTACTTTATAATTCAATGGACGTCCTCCCTGATATATGTCGGGACGAGGGGAGGTAGTGCTGTTTTCCTTGCTAATGCCATGGATGTTTTCCAGGGCGGTTTGATTATCTGAGTTGTTGGGGGCAGAGAAGGAGGAGGAGGCCTAGAGTGGAAGGATGTGGAAGAATAAGCAGGAGATGTTGGCATTTATTTAAAATAGAAGTCAAAAATTGATCAAAGAGCAAGAGGGTGGACAATATGAATGAAAGAGTATCCAGTGTGGCTGTTCTGCCCAGTTTACTGGTGGAAGATGTATTTCAAAGGAGGCCTTTTGTGGAAAGAGTGTTTCAGCACAGGGATGGGGTTAGAGTGACTGCTTTCCAGCTACTGGCGGTTTTGCGTAATGTGCTAGGGTGTTTGGGTCTAGCCGCAACAGAGTACAAGACACATTCTTTATATGATACGACTAGGGGCGGCGACAGAAGCAGGCAGGCGGGGTTGATCCGGGGACAGGATAATGAAGTTGGGACGGTGGTCTTCGGAGTGTTACTGGGGATGTGTGCAGGAAGGAGTAGGGCATTATGATAAACCGGTGTTTTCATTTAATGTTGGTGTTTTCTTTTAGGTCCATTGCCAGGCCCATCCAGGGACAAGTTGAACAGCTGGATAGTGTGCCACTCCTTTGTGAAGTGGTTGGAGCAACAAGCAAGCGAGAGACACCGTGGGACACAGTTGGGTTTCGAAGCCACAGGGATAAGAGTTAGATGGCATGGGAAAGGTTGTATGCTGTGGCGGGAGTTGTTGCAGTGTTTGGATAAGTCGTTAGGCAGGAAGGGTTGCCCAGATGTCCTGGCCATCCATTTAGGGGAGAATGACTTAGTTAGACCGAAAGGGTTGGCTTTGATTAAGGGGATGAAGGTGGAGATGCAAGAAATTAAGGCACAGTGGTCGGGTTTTTCCATACTATGGACAGAACTGATTCCTCTGAGTCAATGGCGTAGGGCAGACAGACTGGCAGAGGTAGACAAAGCGAGGCAAAAGGTGAACAGAGAGTTGAGGAAGTTTTTCAGGGATGAAGGAGTACTTAGAGTGAAGCATCCTGAATTGCTGAACGATGAAGTGCAGTTTTTTCGTGGTGACAGTGTGCACCTATCCATCATGGGAATGGATTTTGTATTTCATGCAACTGCGGGGGGCATTGTCCGAAGCTTTAGGGGGTTCGCTTGTGGTGCAGTGAGTAAGACTAGGATGAGGGGGGGGTCGGGAGTAAGTTCACACTTCCGGCAGGCATAAAGTGAGACGTTTACAGTGTTATGAAGTTAATTCAGTGCAGTATGTTGGAAATACGTACAGTAATGAGCAGTTGTGTTGGGGGACCTGAGTGGGGTTACTTAGGGGTGGGAGTTAGTTAGGCCAGGGCATCGGGAAGAGAATGTGGCCTAATGGCTAGGGCGGTCGACCTCGGACCTGGGGAACCGGGTTCGAGTCTCGGCAGGGACGCTCAACATTCTGTGATTCTGGGCAAATCACTTACTCTCCCCGTGCCTAACAAAAATGAATGTATCCGTCTGTAACGTAACTGGTGCTGGTGCTCTGATATCTCCAGGTCTAGTACGCACTAAATAAAACTCCACAAAAATAAAAAACATTGTGAATGTTGATGTATAGTGAGGAATATGGTTTTGTAATGCAAATTTGCATAGGGTCACAGATATATGTTGTGATGTGCACCTGCCTCGTTGAAGCAGCCTTTTTCACACAGAAAGTTGTCAGTGTTTCTGCTGTTCCCTCTCACTTAAAAAGATGCTCCACGTCATGACTGAAGGACAACAGAACAACGGCAAGTACTGAGAGTAACTTAAATTCACATTCCATGAGGAGCCCATTGTCTGTATGCATTCGTTCTGAAACCCCAATGTGCACGTGTTGGTGGGGTGTTCGGCCTCCTTTCATTCCTTAGAGAAAGACTGCTTTGTGTTGATAGCTGAAATAAAAGACAAAGAAATAGGACTTCCGTTAGTTCACTTTTCTTATATATGAATCTTAACATTTTAACCTCAGTTACCATAGTTGTAATGTTTACATTTTTATAGTGTGACATTTCTAGGTTTTCGATGTGGTTTGGGTGACACTTTGATGCATTATGCGTGACAACTTGTGTGACAGTTTAAGCGTGCAGAACTATCCATTTCGTGAGATATTGTTTAATGTAATTGTTTAGATCGCCCAAAATTGAAACTGCGCTTGACTAAAAAGCCATGACTGCTGAACATGTCAGTCACACAAGTCACAGGAGTCCATGACATCTGTGCCATCGAGAGACAGGCTCTCTCCATCTCTTTCTCTCTGTCTCTCTCTCTCTGTGTAATGTCGGATGCATTACAACAAGCATTGATATTCCTCAAAAGGTTGGAAATTAAAATGCACAAATTGTTCTATTGTTTGTTTTACAAAATCTAGAACCAGCAAACATAAAGATATAATCAGAGTAACCTTGATAATCTGATACTTTTGTAAAACTGAAGTGAACCAAGACTACATCTCCCAGAATGCATTACGTTATTAATTGAATGCTTAGGATTGGACCTTCAATCCCTATAAAAATACAGTCACCTTGCAACCTGTTGTCAATAGTGACTATTTTATTGACCTCAGACGGATGAAAGGTGGATGGTGCCCTATCTGAATTTTACTTGTGATGTCCAGGTTAAGGACAGCTCACACAAATATGAGCTTAAACTCTTAGGTTACCTATCAAAAGCGCCTACAATGATTTTAGGGCTTATTTAGAGTTTGGCGGACAGGGTACTCTGCCACAAATGTGTCAGAGAAACCTCTGTAGAAACTCCTGGTTCGTCTCCTCTATTTAGAGTCAGGCAAACTGCCATGTTTCCAACAGCAGAACTCCGCTGATGGGAACTGACACTGGGCCATCTACAAAGTTTCGCAGACTGCACTCCCAATTTAGGACAAACTTGCCAACACACTTTTTTTCCTATTTGGCTCCACTAGGGAAAGACTGGCCATCCCAAGCATGAAGCTAAAAAAAATGACCCCCGCCCCCCACACCAAACACACTGGGAGAAAGAAAACTCCCTGCATCTCAGTGACATTTATTTTTTTGCATTAAAAAAAACAAAAAAACTTTGAGAGTTTGTTTTTAAAAAACAAAAACCTTTGCTCTGTAGGCACACTGAAAATGGCGTTTGTATAGAAAGCTTCACTGGTTTTAGAGGAGGCGGCTTCTCTAAAGACTCAGAGACCTCTTCCAAGTAGGCAGAGAACTCTACGTATGGTGGGCTATAGTATGTCAGGGCAGCGGAAAACATCCCTCTGCTGCTCTGGTGGAACAGAGTTCCACCAAGGGATAAACTGTCCTTATGAATATCAAACAAAACAACATCCACCCACAAATCCCATTCAAGTAGCTAGCGTTACAGCAAATATCCAGGGGGAAGGCACTTATCTTTTGAGGACAAATGCACACAACGAAGACCAGGAAATGTACATTGGATAAGAATCTTGATCCCTCTGAAAACAGCTTTAAGATGATTAAAGTCTGGTGCCTGAATTAAAGCCAGTGCAAAGTAAATATATGGTACCAAAATGTAGCTGCCAAGTGATCTAATTTCATGTGTGACATCAGTCATTCCAGAGTTTTATTGCCAGCAGATTTTTGCATTTTGGGACTTAGAGTTTAACTTTGCACATACAAGGAAAGGGGCTATCCAAGTCCAGAATGCAAAGCTGTGTTGGTTTGAAGGCAGATTTGAGACAGGCAGAACAGCCAGTCACACATCTAGCCTCTATAAGTAAGCAAACACTCTCACAGACTCTTACAGCTCCATAACATAAAGTGAATAGTTATTTTAATGCACAATGGTCTCTGTATATGTACTCACTGGGAAACAAATCTGAACACTGTCACTATTTAAACAATTTCGTAATCAGAACCTAAAATATTATGTCTAGAATACTAAAAGCAGTGCTTGAAATGGAAAAATAGAAGTGCAGTCACCCATTACCCGAGTCTTGCTTTTGAGAAGTGTCAATTCTCTCCAATTAAATGTGTTGCACCTCTGCTGAGAAGCGCAAGTACTCTTTCTCCGAAAATAAAGACGTATAGTTACTCAAGCATACATGGCAACCTTTTAGAGCAGGCAAGTGGGAGATTTAAAAAAAAATAGTCAGGAGAATGTAATTTTCCCACTGACTTATATTGAAGCAGAGGCAATCTGCCTGAATTGGGTCTATTGGTATGTATGGCAAAAGACAATCAGCATTTCATTTTTGTAAATTTAATAACATGGCACCAAAAAACAGTGTCTTAAACCTGTTTTTGTTTGCACTATGTAAACTGGCAAAAATAAAATGTCGAGGCCTGTCACATGCTCTAAGGGTAATTCCTGAAGGAGAAGATTGGAGCGTGCGTGACAGGCATCAATATTTTATTTTTGGCAGTTTTACAAAGCTTCAAATCGGGTCTCTGCATACAGGAGCAGGGAGTCAGGAGACTAGCCTTGAAATTGGTAGTCTCCCGCCTGAATCAGGAGGGTTGGCATGTATGCTCAAGGTACTTGACAGCACTGGGCCATTTAAAGCACTGACTGAAAGCTACAAACTTATCAGAGAAATTGCCAAACTCAAGCACTGATCATTTACTGTTGAGCTGCGGCACCATCAATTGTGTGTCTTTTGCTTCCTCGCACTAAGTGCGCCGGGTATGCCCAGACGTGGGTCCCGGGCTCACTGTGCCACTGGAATCCAGCTATCCTGGTTGAAGAGGGGTGAAACCCCGAAACCGGTCCTAGGATGCTTGTTTCCGGACCAGGGAGGACCTGGCTTGGCAGTTCGGGCTGGACTGTTCCCATGAGGCACAGGGTCAAGACTGATTTGCATATGGCCAGGTCTAAACTGGGGTGGCATGGTGAGCAAAAGAATGATGGATTTAACCCAGATCTCTTGACTGGGGGTGAATGTTTTGATTTGTTCTGCATTCCGTCCATCAATTGTGTGACTTTTGCTACAACGGTCTTAGCATGCCACTGCCTACTTATAAATGGACCTGGATAACTTGAGAACTCACTGTTGCTACTGCCACTGTGTTTGGAGGTCATGAACCCGGTGTGGCATACAGGGTTTTAGAAGAGAGGGTGGGCATTTTTCTGGATCAGAGTGCTTTTTTCAAAAGTCTGACCATATGCAGCAATATATATTTACAGATTTTACAGCGAGGCGGCCCGGTTTATTCATGGCCGCTAATACAGCTAAAACCACTAGATGGCGATAATGCAGAAGCTGCCATGTGGGGGACACACAACGTTTTTGGCCCGGCCCACAAAACTCCTGAAATGACTGGCAGTATATTCAATCTGGAGCAGTATGCCTGAGCGCATGGCCGGCTTTTGGTGTGGGCGAGATGGGCCCAGGCCCAGGGCGCCACTCTTCAGAGGGGCGCACCGAACTCTCTGCATTAAAGTCCTGCAGACAGCAGCGTCACTCTTACTTGACTCAAGGGATTAAGACTAAACTGCTTTTTATCCTTTTTACTTGCTGCATGTGCCGTTTTACACCCCATTAACCCCCTTCCCTCCTCTCTCATCTCCCTCTCACACCAACACCGCCATTCGCACCGCCAACAACTTGGCACTAGCTTGATCCAGCTACACTGTGAGTGAATCAGAATATTTGGAAGTGGTGCAGAGAAGTTCGTGCTCAGAGGTCAGCTACGGCTTTCATGTGTGAATGACTTGTAAACACAAACTGGACCCCCTGCTACCTTATTTTTTTCACCAGCTGCCATGAAGGCGCCATGTTTCATACCGCCCAGGGCACTATCCTGCAAGGGCTGGCTCTGCCTAAGCGAGTCCATCGATTCTCTGGACCTGACTGCACAGACCCAATGATTTGAGGAGGTGACACTAAGCAGTGCCATTTTGCAGCCTCCTGAAATATTTTGCCCTGCATGTTCAACTTAGGGGCATCAGTCTCTGAGGCTGCTTCAGAAATTAAATAATGAACACACGTGAGCTCAGCTGATTTGCGTGATTCATCTCAAATCTTGAGGTAATCTGATGAATTGCAGAAAATGTGTGAGTCTAGCACAGGGATAGACAAAGTAGGGGGTGGGGAGCGCGAGCTCCTCCTGACCCTTACATGTCACCCCCTGGTGAACAGCAGCACTGGGGAGCACTGGGCTACTGTTTACTTGACTGAGCACTAACAGGCGTGCATTTATTTTGGGAAAAGAAGCTACGAAGGTTTCATGCACCACTTATCCCTTGCAACACCTTCATTTTTAAAGACATTGTGAAGCAAACATGTAAAAGTACGATAAAATGTATTCAGATTTTTTTTTTAAAAAGTGTATTTCATTAACATGCAGAAACATTTCATCTTAGTACATCAGATTATATCAATGCATTGAGAGGCATTTATTAAAAGTGATAGTTTTCAAACATGAACTTAGAAACTTTCATGTCCCCTCCTCTCCCTGACTACAATATTAGTGAACTTAAAAACAAGTCAGTTGTCATGTGCACCCTCTATTAAAACAAACACAAGAAAAGGTTTTGTACCACACACACTCTGAACTGATGCATTTCAAGGAGACAAAGTCAAATAAAATAATTACCTAGGATCACACAATTTTGACAAGTGGGGAAGCCGGGATTGATCCCAAGTTTTGTGGTTTCATTTTGCACAATTCCGCCACTGGATATATTTCTCTTTCCTTATTTAACATCAAACGTTAATGCTTTATCTTTAATGTGGTGTATGAGTTGGGTGGAAGGCAGAAGCCACATGAAGGCTCGGCTTGTGTTGGGCTTGAGGATCCAAGAGAATCTCGAGCTGAGTCAGAGTCAGGCATTTGGAGGTTGAGCCTTCAGTGGCTTTCCCACCTCTATCACATAATGGCAATAAGTGGACAAAGGAAGGATAGGATTTGACTATCAACAAATAATATGATGAAGCAAGAGTACAAACCCCAATGTGCAGGACTCCTTGTTTCAAGATTCATGACTTTCTGACTAGCGATGGGCGGTTTCTGTTGAAGGGCGTTGGGGCTCTGCCCCTTTACTTTCAAGGTCAAACTAAAAGCAATATTAAAACTGCTTCTTAAAAAAAAAAAAAAAAACAGGCAACACACAAACTATAAACTGTCTTGCTGGGGGGCTGTTGCACACTGCCACTCGCTGTGCTTGCTGCTGTGATGGCACTGATTCTTTCCATAAACTTTGTGTCACTGGGCGGGTCCAACATCAAGAGTATTTGCCGGGCTGACTATCTCACAGCCCTGAGGCCTGTGAGGTCATCAGCTCGGCAAAGACATAGCCTCAAGGACCAGTCTACACCCCCGAAAGATGTTGGGGTAAAGTTGACCCTGGGCGCTTCAGGCTGAAGCCCTGTAGCACCAGGGGCTTCACGTCAGTCAGGGAGTGGAGAGGAGAGGATTGTCACTTCACCCTTTCCCAACTCATCACGGGACGAGTTGGGAAAGGGTGGGGTACAGTCGGCAGGCTGACAGGAAGCCAAGAAATCAAGTCTGCGCAGTTTGTCATCAGGCTTTTAAGGACACACTGCACAGTCTCGAGGTGTCTTCTTCCCGCGCTGCAGTTAATGCAGGACGTCAGACTCGTGGCGAAGATGTAGCGCACTGCAGGTGCGTGTGTCTGTGTAAAGGAGGCGGCGTTGCCTAGCTTGAAGCTTCCCTCAAATCCAGATGGTGCCCTGCAGCCTCCAACCCTGTGAGTGGACCACCAGGTGATGTGCGTAAAAAATAAAAATAAACTTAAGCACCTGGGCCCCGTCAATTTAGTTAGTACTAACAAACGTGGCGTGAGGCCCATTAAAATTAACTCCCGTTTTGTTCCTTGATTGTTATGCATCTCCTTCATACTGACTGAAGGGTTTTACAAGCCAGCAGCTATTTTTATTGGACTGTCTGTGTGGACTTTGTAGAGACATTCGACGTGTGTCGAACTTGACAAAAAATAATGTCAGTGAGCCCCAGGACATAAATTGGATATTGGGAAGCTCAAAGAAGGAGAATAAAGATAAAATAAATGCTACGCAGCATGACTCATGGGAAGCGGCTAGCCTCAGGGTAGAGTTCTGAAACAACCATTGTGTAAAAAAGGCTTAAAAAACATTTAAATGAGCATAATTACTGGCAGTGTGTGTGGTGGAGGTGGGGGGAACCTTGTCCATCACCAAGAGTGTCCTGGAGAGGTCACTGGCACCAGAGCGAGGAGAATGCACTAGTCTGGGAATGTCCTACAAGGTAGACTTACATAAAGCTGCTCTCATTTAAGCAGTTTCTGAGTGAATTCAAATTGCACTCAGCGAAGATGTAAGGGAGGCTGGAGACGGCATAGGAAACATTTGCCACATAGAGACTGCTGTGATTTTATTTTACTGAGTGTTGTGCCCTGTAAACTTACGCACCATGGTCCCTGCGTGGCTTCACAGAGGGCATCTGGTCTTGCTAAAAAAATGTGGAATTAGGAGCCTCAGGGGTCTGAAGTTCTTAGCATCAGTATGAGTTCCTTATAGTAGCCAACAGTGCCAACATTTCACACTATTAATATTTATTTATTTATTTAAGGGTTTTGTAGAGCGCCTGAATCACTCCCGAAGGAGTATCTCTGCGCTGAGCGAACTTGCGGGTGGATAAGGACAGATTAAAACAGGGAGGCTTTAAGCAGTTTCCTAAAGCGTAGATAGTCCGGGCATTGTCGGAGCTGTAGGGGGAGCTCATTCCAGTAAAGAGGGGCGAGGAGGGAAAAGGATTTCCCACCAAGTCTAGTTTTCCTAACCCTTGGTACCTGTAAAAAAAGTTTACAGCTAGATCTCAGTGTCCTAAGCGGAGAGTAAGGCTTGAGCTTGCACGAGATGTAAGAAGGACCCTTATTACGAATGGCTCTATAGACTATGCAGCCAATCTTAAACTTTATCCGCTTACGGACTGGTAACCAGTGGAGTCTGCGTAACAGTGGCAAAGAAGGGGTTCCAGGAGTGGAGTTCGTGATAAGCCGTGCCGCAGTGTTCTGGACCACCTGAAGCCTGTTAAGACTCGTTTGCGGAGAGTAGAAGAGCATTACAATAGTCAAGGCGGCCCAGAATCATAGTTTGAATAAGAGTTTTCCGTGTGCAATCTGGCAAAAAGGGGAAGACTCGGCGTAGCATGCCCAGCACATGGAAGCAATTGCTAACAGTTCGGGCAGCATGCTCCTTCAGAGTAAGAGCCTGATCAAGATGGATGCCCAGGTTCTTAACTAAGGTTTTAGGAATGGGAGGTGGGCCAAGAGCGGCCGGCCACCAATTCGGAGACCAGAGTAGAGGGGCACCTCCGAAGAGCATTATCTCCGTTTTCCCTGCGTTTAATTGGAGAAAATTTCTCCTCATCCAATTAGATATGGCAGTCATACCTTCAGCGAAGGAAGACATAGCATATGTTGAGGTTTTGTCAAAGGTAAAGAGAAGCTGAGTGTCATCCGCGTAGGAAATGGGCAAAAAACCATGAAACCTAAGCAAGTGGGCCAAGGGAGCAATATAGATGTTAAAAAGCGTAGGGCTTAAGCACGAGCCCTGCGGAACACCCTTGGTCAGTTCCGTGGTCTTGGAACGGAATAGGCCCAGGTTGACGGTCTGAGTTTGAGATGACAGAAAGCTAATCATCCACTGTAAGGCCACTCCGTGGAGTCCAATCTCCCTCAGTCTCATGAGCATAATCTGGTGAGATATCGTGTCGAATGCCGCAGAGAGATCTAATAGCACAAGTATGGTAGACTGGCCACTATAAAGGGTCATTCTGATGTTATCCGTGACTTCCAATAGGGCCAGTTCTGTGCTATGGGGTATCAATGGGGTAACCCAGTTACACACAGAACCTGGGAATAATTACAGTAAACGAACAGTGGTTCTGCTGCTATTGCTATTGCGTAAGGCATGACATATAGACACACAAGAGACTATTCATTCTTACACTTCTTTAAGGGGTCGAAACGTCGACATGTTTGAAAATCAAACGTCATAGTCTAACTAAACTTGAAATTAATTGACCACGTTCTTACGTTTAGCTAGGAAAGACTCGCAAGATGATGACGTTGATGTAACTAAATGTGTTATATGTAAATCAATTTATATATCTTTTTTGTTGATCTAAGTGTATTGTGGTTTATGTATAGAATTGTTTGTACCCCTGTATTTCAGTTTCACTTTTGTTTGTATGTACAATAACCTATGAATAGTCTCTTGTGTGTCTATATGTCATGCCTTACGCAATTTAATACATATGAATTTTTCACATTTCATTAATTTGTAGTGATTTTCTTGTATGTGATGAGTTTGGAGAATTTAGTTGGTTCCTATTTCATTAAATGCAAATCGCCCATTGGTGGGTATTGTAAAAGAAAAGGGCGTTTGTGAATATAGCAGCAGAACCACTGTTCGTTTAACATTTCGCACTAGCCACCGATGCCAGCTTCTCAACTCCCCACTAAAAGGTTGTGGTCAAAGCTCCATGCCCATTCAATACATGGGCTCTTTGCTGGAAATTTGGAAGACCCAATGTTGTTAGTATTGTAATTAACTGTTTTCTGGGGAAATTTGAGCTAATCTGTAGTCTTAGAAAGTGTTATTCAATATATTTTTCTTTGTTCCCCATAATTAGTATTCACTGTTGACTCTTGAACAGGGTGCAAGAGCCTGTCTCCCTTTGGAATGTACAGTTGAATTACATTTCTAGCGCTCAAGGTTGACCGTGCAGATACCTCCAACCGCTTTGCTTCGAGACACATAGTCAGTCTCTTTGGATGCCTTGTGCGCTTTCTGCGCAGGCAGATCTGCACACCAATTTGTGGATACAAGTTATGTGTGCGCGTTCAAATAAGAAGGACTTGTTTTTATTTAGCTCTGCTTGCTGCATTTTTGCTGAGTCTAAGCAACAGGCTTTCTTTTACTGTACACTATTGGCTAAGCGTACTCAGTGTGTATCCGGCCGGTTGTGTAAGCATGCCGTATGTTTAAATGTCCCCCTTTTTCAGCATATTATGTGCAGTATTAGCTTGTAGATAATTTTCCCAGAGTATATATTATGACAATGCTATTCATGTTCAGAATAATATATGCATAAACTTAGTTTAGTCTGCACACACATGCTGTGTATTGTATATTTGTGTGTGAGCTATGAATGAGTACAGTATATTGTATGCATACTATTAATGCTTTATTTTGACGCCTTGACTGTATATTATATAGGTTGTGTGTAGTCTGTATGTGGCAAACTGTGCATGTACATTGTGTTTACCTGGGAAATGGCGACCGGCCTACCAAAAAATATCATGACCCCTTAACGTGCTACCCGCCCCTTCAGCCAAGCCAAGCCCAGCCCCACCACTCTCAAACTTTACTAGCCACCACCACAGTGACTACAGCATATTTGTGAGGCTGGATGCTCTCTGCTGTTTTGTTATCACATACTTATTACCAGTGTTTAGTTTGATTTAAATTTTTCCTCTCTCTGTTAAAAAAAGAGCAGAGAAATATGTTCAGAAAGCGGTTACTCAGGAGTGCACAATTAAACATCCAGTCTCACAGTGCATGGCTGTGAGAAGTTGGCCTGGCATATGCTGTCCACTAATTATAGTGGGCACCTTGCACCAGTCCAAACAACCCCTTATTGGAGATAGGTTAAAGACAACCTTTATTGAAAGCTATCCTAGTGGTAGCTATGGAGAGCAGCCTTCAGGCTAAGTCTTGAAGGAATGTAAAGCAGCTTGTTTTACCAGTCTATAATCTCTTGAGTGATCAAATGAAAGAGCACCACACCAGGTATATATTCAAAATATATGTATTTATTACTAAACTCACCCCTCTAGTCTCTTTATGAGGCTAGAGTTCGAAGTACATAAGTTATAAGTTATTTAAACACAGTAATAGCACAAATACACGTTTGGGCCCTAGGGGCGTACCAAACCATATACCAATAAAGTGGTATAAGAACCACGACTGAGCTAGACACTAGGCCTAGAGCCTGTAGAAGTGCTTGGACCACAAGGAACCACCCAAGGCAGTGACACAGGGGACCCACGGGGGACGCGTGCAGTGTAGTAACACAGCCGCGAATCGCCGTTAACTTCTATGGAGAAAGTCGCGGTTTGGAATTTAAAGAAAAGGGACACTTAAAGAAGGACTTGGAGCAAACCCTTTGAGAACTAGGTCGTTCTAGAGTCTCTACCCACGGGAGCACCGGAGTACTCTTGTTACCTCACCCAGGGAAGCCGGGTGCATAGGTGCCTTTCGGGGTCGGGTTTCGTCGTCGATTTGAATGGCGATCTGCTGCAAAGTGCTGCTGGCGACCAAGTGAAAAGTGTCCGGGTGGATCCAAGGGTGGATCGGAGATCTGAAGAACCTGAAAGCAGAGGGGACAGAGTCTGGGTCACTAGCCAGTGACCAGGAAGGCGATGAGCAGATGCCCACCGATGTCGAGTGCTTCAGGTAGGTTGACAGTCGTCTTGACTCTTCAGCCACGAGGTCCAGGAGGCATTGTCGGCGACCAGGAGCAGGATTCGGGCTGGTACACGATGTCTGTCGAGTGCTGAGGTGTCAGCGACCGGATTGGACCCAACAGGCCTTGGCAACGGCAAGTCTCGATGAAGATGAAGATTGACGATGGTGCAGACCAGCAAGGTCTGAGAAACTCACCCAGCAAGGGTAAGTGAGGGCAAGCCTGAAGCAACCAGGGAGCCCAAGTAGAAAAAGATTGGCCTTCGTGAAGGGCTACTAGCCAACGGGCTAGCGACCGCGAAGGAGCCTCGAGACGGTGCACGTGGAGCTGGCTCACAGGACACTCGTGGAGTGGAGGCCAGTGATCTTCGGTACAGTTGGTGCTGGAGGCTGGGGCTACTTGGAGCCCAAAGCACGACTTCGTGGGAGACCCAGAAGAGGATGCACTTGCAAATGCGTGCGGTGTCCAGGGGTCACGGTTCCACGTTAACCACGACAGCTACAGGCCTCAGCTTTGCTGGGGACTCAGGGCAGCCTCGGGGAAGTCTGGAAATCCACCTCTAGTGATGCAAAGACTTCGGCGTCCGACGGGAGCTTCAGCGATGCAGACCGGACAATTGCTTCTTTGGTGCCTGCCAAGCAGGGGAGTCACTCCTGACCCCAAGGGAGATTCTTCTGTCCTCTAATCTTTAAGTAGAGCGTCGAAGGTCCAGGATTCTGTGTCAGAGTTTCGTCCAGGGATAATCTAAAGTCCTAAGGACTGGGGTCCCATACTTATACTAAGTTTAGGGGTTGGACTTACTCTGTGGTCCCACCTATGGGTGGGTCAGGGCAGAGGGGTGGCTACACCCCTTTCCCTTTGTCCAGTTCGCGCTAAAGCAGGGGCTGGAAGCCCCTGATCCGGTTTGAACTGGGGTATGCACAGGGACACCAAATGTGCCCCCAGTGCAGGACTTCAAAGCACCCGAGAGTGCTCCCGCCCAGCCCCAATACACACTATTCTGTCTGGGGAGGTGGTCACACCTCCCTGGGACAGGAAACCTATTGTCCAGGCCTCCCCTGCCGGAGTTTCGGTCAGCAGCAGGAGGCCAGACTCGTGTCTGTGGCAGCGGCATCCATTTTGTGATGCCAGGGCTTGGAAAGTCAGTACCGGGCATACCGGTGTGTACATGTCTTTCCCTCTAGAAGGGTGGAATGCTACCCCCGCCGCCAGAACTGGCGGGGGGTAGTATTCCAAGATGTTTGACACCAAACACGACATGTTTCCGTGCAGCCATCCCAAAGTTAGCATTTAACGCGAGGTTATAATGCGCTTAAGAGTATATGGTCAGGCTGCACTACAAACAGCATCAGAGAAGGGTCTCCGAACACTACAGAGGGGCCCTGCTCATGCAGGGGCACTCTCTCACATAGGAACCACGCACTCTGCCTTCAGGATTGATAAGGCCTGCCATAGGAGTGACTTATAGGTTTATATGTGTGTATGTATATAGTGATATAGGTAGCCTATATCACAGTAAGGGGTGCATGCACCACCTTACCCAGGCTGCAGTAGCAGACCTGTGGTGTCAGTTTGGATGGCCTTCCAGGGGTGGCACAATACATGCTGCAGCCCCTGGTAGGCCTCTGAGGTACCTATGCCCTGGGTACATAGTATACCATATACTAGGGACATATAAGGGCACTCCAGATTCCAATCAGAGATGTGCCTAAGGCACATGGAAACCATTTTAGAGAGGAAGCAGCTAGGCTGGGGTTCTGATTAGCAGGGCCCCAGCCAAACTAAGGTCGAAAAACAGTGAAGCATCAGCAAAAAGTGGGGGTACCCATGTGAAGCAGATCCTACTCTCCTACAATGGCTAAAACTTTCCCACTGTCCATGTCCAGTGGGGGAGATTGGGGGTCTGTGTCTGCCCATCTCAGTGAATCGCAGACCTTGTTGGGGGGTTGTCAATGCATTTTTATAGCACTCTCTACCTGAACAGAGCACGTTTATAAGCTCTCCTAATGTTTACAGATAAACAACTCAATACATAAGGAGACTGTGAGGCCTAAGATGCTATTTCAATCGAATTCAATAATCAAATTATGTCTTTGTACACTTGACTCGTCAAATGTAGAGATAGCAAGCAGAGAAGGCTTACCGCAGGGCGCGGTAGAGGGATAGCAACTCAGATACAGCATAACACAGTATTACCAAATCTACAACTCTTCTAGAGACTAGCAACTTAATTTAGGGGCATTATGGAATGAAACCCTCAAAATAACTCTGCGACTTATTTTTCATACCAAGTACATGCTTAATTTCCCCTATGCCCACCTCACACGCCCACCACCAAGCCCTCCACTCTGCTGGCATCAACGTGGCCCTCTGTCGCATCACCAGCCCCTGGGAAAATGTGTGCGAGTAATCATGGCCTAGCACAATATGTGGAACCATTTGCTGGACTTAATGGCTATAATTTTCACGACAGAAAACAAGGAAAAATATTGTATACTTTTCTTGAAACACAAGTGAGGATTGAATGATTTTCTGAAGGTGCACAATGTGCATAACTGTGAATAACAAGTTTTCCTAATGGCATTCGGTATACTGGCTTTTATGAAAACCATAAGTGTTTGTGGCAAGCCTGTCCAACGTGTAAAGGCAAAAACAAATAAATTTTATGAGTCCCATGAAGAAGACCATTACTAAGACCCTCATTACGATGTCGGACACCGCATCAGTCATGGAACCGACCGACACCCAGTCGGCGGTCCCGACCGCCTCATTAAGATGCAACCGAACACTGTTCGGTCACATTCCTACATTGTACTGTGGGATCATGCATTTCGGCCAGTAAGCCGGCAGCAATGCATGCTCCCATAGTAAAATGGGAGGTGCGGTTCATCCCTGCACCATGTGGCAGGCATCTCAAGGTGCCTGCCACAAGGGTCAACAGGGGGCTTCCAACCAGAGGCCATGCACCCAAGGGGGCCCTGCTGGGGGCCTGCAAAGACACTTTCCCACATCGTTTCCATGTCAGACAGACCGGCATGGAAACTATGTCGGAAACCGTCATCATATTCTCAAGGGCGGAAAGGCCTGCCCTTGAGATTACTGGCTGGATTCCGACTGGCGGACAGGCTCTCCGAGCCCGTCGGAAGCCAGCCGGAATGACCAGTAGGTTTCCTTTCCAACCACCTCCATCGTAATGAGGCGGTCGGAAAGGAATCCGACCGGCCCATTACGATGAGGCTCGGAAGGCTCTGACCCGAGCCGCATCGTAATCAGCCTCCAAGTTGCTAAAAATGTATAGTTTATTTTAGAAGGAATCCATAAATTAGTATTAGAAAGCAATGATAAAAAATCTGTAACAAAAAGGATTATTAATTTGTCATATAAACAAAATCACTAAATGTATTTCTAAAATGAAAGACCTAAAACTGTCATAAACACATACATCATGCACAAAAAACCCGATCCTTTCACAAGTGGTTTTTTTTATGTGTTATGTAACAAAGATTGCAGTGTCCTCCTTCGATATCTTTGCATCTTCCCAAGCAAAATCCTATTTTGATACTAAAGGCAATATAGCTAAACAAGCAATGGCAAAGCCAAAAAATATAAATGATAAGTAAAAGTGCTTTATTATTAATTCTTTGTGTGAGAAGTTTAGTGGATGGGTGAGGGGATATATTTAAGAATGATTATTAGTTAGATGAGTGAATGCATGAATAAACAAGTGAGTGTGTGCTTCGATGAAAGAACGAGTACACGGTTGTATGGGTGAATTAGTAAAAGAATAGAGATTACACCATACACTGCCCCTTCTCTTACACATTCAGGGCCATATTTATGAAAAAGTGGCGCAGCAAGTCCCCTTGCTGTGCTGCGTCACTGGGAAAGGGCAGGAATGCGCCATATTTAAAGTAATACAGAGCATTCCTGTCCTTTCCCCTGCGTTGTCGCACAATGGGCTGCCTAGCGCCAACGCAGGCACTTTGCACCATGGTGCAAGGGTGTTTGCGTTGCATGCAGGATTGTTTTTGTGCAGGAAGGGGCAGGAAGAATATCTCCCGAGTAACAAACATATAATCAATTAAGGAAGTACAACTTCTACCATGGAAGGTGGGAATCCCAGGTTCACTATTGTGGTCAGCTTCATGAATGTTAATAAGATACCGGTCCAGAACATAGTGACCTAACTCAACACCCCTGCAATCAGAAGAGCCCTGCATAACAATAGCATCATAACAATAGGCAACTAACTCGTTAGTACATGTATTAAATTTAGCATTAAAATCATCACATAAAATTAAGTTACACTCAGACAAAGGTAAATTAAACCAGGTCATAAGATTATCAAATATCCTAAAAAGGGTTAAAAAAATTCCCATTGACAGTGCTTGTAAAATCATTATTATAAAAATTAACTATAAAAAATAGAACCTTCAGTAAACAAATTACTTGTAGCACTTGAATCTCAGCGCTGTTAAAATTCAATGTGGCAAATTGTGCTTTAGCCCCAAGCTTGGCCCATATAGATAAGCCACCTTTGGGATCCCCAGAATTTGAGGGAACTTCAGGTATGGAGTAGCAGGAAAACCCAATGCACTGAATAGGGATAGTAGCCCAGATTTTCTGCATGAATATAAACTTGTATTTCCCTAGCACAGAAACCCAATCTGGCTGAGACAGTTTACCATGAATCTCGGCAACATTCCAAGATAGGAAGCTAAACACAAACTCAGAACCCTTTGCCGTAAGATCGTGTACCTTCTCTAAATCCATAACGGTTGCACCTTTCTCACTTGAAGGCAACTTGTCCTCAGGCAGATTTAAAAGTCAATCAGTTCCTGATAATCCATCAAGTACCGCAAATCAGTTTGAAAGGGGCAGGGTACTAGAACTATTTACTGGTTGGGGTAAGTTCAAACCTGGACCGCAAACGGAAATGCAACATAAGAGGGTTCATAAAAATAACCTATTGGCAGGGGGAAAATTGGAAGCACTTAGAAAATGAGAAACGAGGACTATCTAACAAGCTTCGCACTATATCGGAGTTCTAGAATTAGCAACAATACAGTCCCCATTTAGAGCCTTATGGGGCGGTCCAACCCAGTCCACTTTTCTGGCCATTAATATTTGGTTGCTTTGTGCAATGCTGAATTCCATATGCTTACAAAGGCAGTGTAACACCTTACATATCAACTGTTCACTTGTCTCCTCTTGCACTAATTTTAATTTCAGAACATTGGCCAGGTCTATTACATATGAACAAGCAGAGAGGGTGTTAGGCTCATTACATCAAACTTCAAATGAAAATTATCCTTACAAGGAGCCTGCTGGGTAGAATTATCGAAGCAACCACACATCCTGGGGCAGCTGGAGCACAGGAGGCAACGGGGAAGAATGACTATTAGAGTTGCCATTATCAGTCTTTTGAGCGCCCTCAAGAACAATAGAAGAGTCACCAGAGGTAGTGCAAATGGTAGAAACCACCAAAATTGATTCTATGTTATTCAACCAATCTGAAAGGGGCTTAATAGTTGCTTTCAAAATTGATTCAAACCTCACACACAGATGATTCATGAAATCAGACTCACCTAAAACCTCTATCGTGCCATGTTTTGATGTAGCCTCTTTTCTGCCTACCGTACACCTCAATAAAGATTCACCCCTTCAACCAGCAGCTCATTTGGTGAGGGGGTTGAGTTCACTGTAGACAACAGATTCCTTTGGGCTGGCTCTTGCACAGTCAAAAGAGAGCAGTCCCCAACTACAGGAGCAGAGGATTTGACCTTTGGTATATGGCTGCTAGCAGAAGGATCACTGACACAATATAGAAAACAACAATATCATGTAACAAAAATATTGTTAAAAAAAAATTGTGTCCCTACACTTATAATGGTAAGTACATTAATATCGAAAATAAAATATTGTTTCACACTAATAGCACACATACAAAAATATCATTTATATATATATTCACTGAAAAAACCATAGGTTTCAGGGACGTTATAGTTATAAATTAGCATTTAAAAAACCTTAGAAATTCACTGAAAAACCATAGGTTTCAGGGGCGTTATAGTTAGTTGGAGATTTCACTCGTACAAAACCATAGAAATTCGGCTGTTATAGTTAGTAGACCTAACTATAACTCGCACCCCCGCAATGCACTGCTGATGACGTCACATATTACATCACTCATGACATGCTCAGTGAAATCACTCATGACATCACTGATGACATCATCCACTGAATGTGTGTTTCTGTAAATTATAAAAATATGTTTTATATATATATATATGCCAAGGTGTATTGAAGTATGAGTGGGTGTATGAGTGTCTGAATGGATGATTTAGTAGGTGTGTGACTGACTGTATAAGTGAGTGATTAAATGTGTCTTACTGAATGCATGGGTTAGTGACAAAACTGTGTGAATGTCTTTATTAGTCTGTTAGTTGGTGTATAAGCGGCTGCATGGCTTGGTGAGTAGCTACATGAGTGTCTATATGGGTTATTTATTGCTTGTCTGAGTATCTGTATGGGTGCCTGAGTGTCTTTGTGGGTGGGTGGGGGGGTGTGTGACTCTGCATAGATATGTGAGTGGTTGTTTCACTGGGTGTATGGGTTCAAGAGTGCATATGGAAACAGCTGTATGGATGGGTGAGTGTGTGTATGGGTGTGTTGGTGAGTGAATGGATGTCTCAGTGGTGCATGTGTGAGTAACTACATATGTTTTAAAGCAGTATATGTGAGTGTTGGAGTATATAAATGACTATATGTGAGAGTGAGTGATTGCAAGAGTATCTGTATGGATGAGTGTGTGTTTCTATGAGTGATTGTTTAAGAGAGTATGTGTTAGTATCTGTATAAATAAGTGTGGTGGTGTGTGTATGACTGTATGAGCAAGGAAATGGGTGTGTGACAGTTTCTTTGCATGACTGACCAGGTGTATGAGTAACTCTTTGGGTGAGTGGCAGTGTGTGAGTGTCTATATGGGTGTATGAGTGGATATATCAGTGGCTGTATAGATGAATGACTGTGTGTACGAGTGACTATATGGGTTAGTGTGTGGATGTGTGTGTAGACGTATGAATCACTGAGCAGGTATGTACTAACTGCTATTGGTCTGTCTATGGTTTCGATATTGGTGGTCTGTATTTTAGAGTGGGTGTATGAAAGGTTTTATTAGGGTATGAGGAGGTGCATCAGATGATCACGTGGATGATGTCATCAGTGATGTCATTTGAGATGTCATCAGTGATGTCATGAGTGATGTCACTGAGCATGTCATGAGTGATGTAATATGTGACGTCATCAGCAGTGCATTGCGGGGCGCGAGTTATAGTTAGGTCTATTAACTATAACGGCCGAATTTCTATGGTTTTGTACGAGTGAAATCTCCAGCTAACTATAACGCCCCTGAAACCTATGGTTTTTTCAGTGAATTTCTAAGGTTTTTTAAATGCTAATTTCTAACTATAACGTCCCTGAAACCTATGGTTTTTTCAGTGAATTTCAAAGGTTTTTTAAATGAAAATTTCTAACTATAACGTCTCTGAAACCTATGGTTTTTTCAGTGAATTTCAAAGGTTTTTTAAATGCTAATTTCTAACTATGCCTACAAAGGTAGGACATGTGAAGAAAGAGGAAGAAAAGCGCAGAAAGAAGCAAGACAAATGCAAAAAGAGGCAACAGAAGTCCAGAAAGACGAAGAAAAGTGCAGGAAGAAAAAGAGATGTGCAGAAAGAACCAACAGAGGAGC
This sequence comes from Calotriton arnoldi, assembly GCA_963921515.1. NCBI lineage: Eukaryota > Metazoa > Chordata > Amphibia > Caudata > Salamandridae > Calotriton > Calotriton arnoldi. Next base: position 21,219 of record CAWUFW010024227.1, read on the forward strand.
AGAAAGTCCTCCTGTGCCCCCAACTTTTTGCTGATGGGTACTGGTGGTAAGTGACTGACTAACCAGGCCTAGAGCCAGTGCTATGCTAAAAGACACTTAGAATACAGTGAAAACACCTACATACACTAGGGAACACTATGCGTTGGGGTACCCCTGTGATTAGCATGACCTCCTCTGTCTTTGCCATGAGTTAATGCCTGGGTCATTGCATGAGTACATGAGTAGTGACTGGATGATTAGAGTGCTACAAGGAGAGTGCATGGTGATTTTATAAGTGCTTGGGTTTTGGTGCAGTGATTGGATAAGCACATAGGATTGGCTGGGTGATTGGAGGACTGCATAGATAGTACCAGGGAGATTACTGGACTGCATAGGTAGTCCTCAAGGTATTGCAGCAGTGCATGTGTTAGTGACTGGGTCATTGCATGAGTACATGGGTACTGAGTGGATAATTAGAGTACTGCAAGGAGAGTGCGTGGTGAATTTATAAGTGCTTGGGTATTGGAGGAGTGTTTGGATTAGTACATGGTAGTGGCTGGGTGACTGGAGGAGTGCACAGGGAGTGACAGTGTGATTGCGGGACTGCATGGGTACTACCTGGGGAATTGAAAGAGCAAATGAGAAGTGTGTAAGTGGGTAGAGGACTGTATGGGTAGGGCATATGGCATTGTAACAGTGATCAGTTAGTGCCTGGATCATTGCATGAGTACATAGCTACTGACTGAAAGATTAGAATACTGCAAGGAGAGTGCCTGAGTGAATTTATAAGTGCTTGGGTATTGGCGGAGTGTTTGGATTAGTACATGGTAGTGGCTGGGTGACTGGAGGACTGCACGGGGAGTGACAGGGTGATTGCTGGACTGCATGGGTACTACCAGGGGAATTGAAGGAGCGAATGAGAAGTGTGTAGGTGGTTAGAGGACTGCATGGGTAGTACACAAGGATTATAGCAGTGCATGTGTTACTACCTGGATCATTGCATGACTACATAGGTAGTGACTGGATGATTAGAGTACTGCGAGGAGAGTGCATGGTGAATTTATAAGTGCTTGGGTTTTGGCGCAGTGATTGGATAAGGACATAGGACTGGCTGGGTGATTGGAGGACTGCATAGGTAGTACCAGGGAGATTACTGGACTGCATAGGTAGTCCTCAATGGATTGCAGCAGTGCATGCGTTAGTGACTGGGTCATTGCATGAGTACATAGGTAGTGACTGGATGATTAGAGTGCTGCAAGGACAGTGCATGGGGATTTTATAACTGCTTGGGTTTTGGCAGAGTGATTTGATAAGTACATAGTGCTGGCTGGGTGATTGGAGGAGTGCATGGGTAGTGACAGAGGGATTTCTGAAGTGCATGGGTACTACCTGGGCAATTGGAGGAGTGAATCAGTAGTGTGTAGGTGGTTAGAGGTCTGCATGAGAAGTGCTTAGGGGATTGTAGCAGTGCATGTGTTAGTGCCTGGGCCATTCCATGAGTACATGGGTACTGACTGGAAGATTAGAGTACTGCAAGGAGAGTGCATGGTGAATTAAGTGCTTGGGTTTTGGTGGAGTGATTGGATAAGTACATGGTGCTGGCTGGGTGATTGAAGGAGTGCATGGGTACGACAGGGCGATGGCTAGACTGCATGGGTAGTGCTCAGGGTATTGTAGCAGTGCATGGGTCATTGTATGAGTGCATGGGTACTGACTGGATGATAAGAGTACTGCAAGGAGAGTGCATGGTGAATTTATAAGTGCTTGGGTTTTGGCGGAGTGATTGGATAAGTACACACATGTCACATCAGTCCCGCCCCTCCCTTCACCACTGTGCAAACGCACCCCATGGCGCGTTTTAAGTTGGGGGATTAAGTCCCCTTGAATCCTGAGGGTCCCTGGGGCCCAACTAGCCCACCAGGAACCTCCAGTAAGCGCCATAGGGCTGCGTTGCAGAGAGGTGGTCCGATGCCATGCCCCTTTTTACACCTCTCTGCAACGCAACTCTGTGGCACTTACTGGAGGTACCTGGTGGGATAGTTGGACCCAAGGGACCCTCAGGATTTAAGGGGACTTAATACCCCAACTTACAACGCGCCAGAGGGCCCGTTTGCACAGTGGTCAAGGGACGGGGTGGGGCCTGATGTGACAAGTGTGCAAACGCGCCCTGTGGCGCGTTTTAATTTGGGGAATTAAGTCCCCTTGAATCCTGAGGGTCCCTGGGGCCCAACTAGCCCACCAGGTATCTCCAGTAAGCGCCACAGAGCTGCGTTGCAGAGAGGTGTAAAAAGGGGCGTGCCCTCGGACCACCTCTCTGCAACGCAGCCCTGTGGCACTTACTGGAGGTACCTGGTGGGCTAGTTGCCCCCAGGGACCCTCAGGATTGAAGGGGAATTAATTCCCCAACTTAAAACGCGCCACAGTGCATGTTTGCACACATATCACATCATGCTCCGCCCTCTCCCTTCACCACTGTGCAAAGGTGCCACGTGACTCGTTTTAAGTTGGGGGATTAAGTCCCCTTAAATCCTGAGGGTCCCTGGGGTCTAACTAGCCCACCAGGTATCTCCAGTAAGTGCCACAGAGCTGCGTTGCAGAGAGGTGTAAAAAGGGGCGTGGCCTCGGACCACCTCTCTGCAACGCAGCCCTGTGGCGCTTACTGGAGGTACCTGGTGGGCTAGTTGGCTCCCAGGGACCCTCAGGATTGAAGGGGAATTAATCCCCAACTTAAAATGCGCCACGGGCGCGCTTGCACAGTGGTGCAGGAGGGGGCGGGGCCTGAGGTGACAAGTGTGCAAATCGCGACCTGTGGCGCGTTTTAAGTTGGGGGATTACAACCCCTTGAATCCTGAGGGTCCCTGGGGGCCAACTAGCCCACCAGGTACCTCCAGTATGCGCCAGGGAGCTGCCTTGCAGAGAGGTGTTCAGAGGCCACACCCCTTTTTACACCTCTCTGCAACGCAGCTCTTTGGCGCTTACTGGAGGTACCTGATGGGCTAGTAGGCCCCCAGGGACCCTCACCATTCAAGGGGACTTAATCCCCCAACTTAAAACGCGCCACAGGGCGCGTTTGCACACTTGTCACATCAGGCCACGCCCCCTCCCTGCACCACTGTGCAAACGCACCCCGTGGCTTGTTTTAAGTTGGGGGATTAAGTCCCCTTGAGTCCTGAGGGTCCCTGGGGGCCAACTAGCCCACCAGCTACCTCCAGTAAGCGCCACAGAGCTGCGTTGCAGAGTGGTGTAAAAAGGGGGTGTGGCCTTGGACCACCTCTCTGCAACGCAGCTCCCTGGTGCTTACTGGAGGTACCTGGTGGGCTAGTTGGCCCCCAGGGACCCCCAGTATTTAAGGGTAATTAATTTCCCAACTTACAACACGCCATGGGGTGTGTTTGCAGAGTGCTGCAGGGAGGGGGCGGGGCCTCCGGCGCGATGCCGGCTTTTTTTTTGTTTTGTTTTTCAGAAGGGGGGCTGTGTGGCCCCCCTTATTTTCCCTTTTTTGTGGCCCTGGGGACCCCATCCCCCAGGGCCTGACCCCTATTTTTAATTTATTTTAGAAAAAAACGGGAAGGGGGCCGCATGGGCCCCCTCCCTGAGGCCTATTTCTGCCCCGGGGACCCCATCCCCCGGGGCATGGCCATATATATATATTTTTTTTATAATTTAGAAAGGAGGGGGGCCGCGAGGCCCCCCTCCTGAGGCCTCTGTTAGCCCCGGGGACCCCATCCCCCGCTGCTCTGCCTCGCTTTTTAATTAAAAAAAAAATTTATTGGGGAGGGGGGCCGCGTGGCCCCCCTCCCAGGCCACTCCTGGCCCCGGGGACCCCATCCCCCGGGGCCTGGCCTCTCCGTTGGGGACCGTGGGGGGGTCCCCAATTATCCCACGGTCCCGCCGGCTCCCCGCCTCCTGCGGGAGCCGGCATTGCTTTTCCACACGGGGAGCTGCTGACATGCAGCTCCCCGTGTGGAAAAGCAATCTGGTTTGGATTTTGTAAGCGAGAGCAGGAAACCTGCTCTCGCTTACAAAATCCAAACCAGTGTTTGCTATGACAGGGCGAGAGCCGCACGGCTCCCGCCCTGCCATAGCAAACAGCAGTGTCCCGGGGTGGGCACCCCGGGACACTGCAGGAGCCGGCCCTGGGGGGTGGCGGTCCCCACGGCCATTAAGGGCTCCAAGAGGGGGGCCGGGTGTCCCCCTCCCTACAAGTGCAAAGCCCCGGGGAGGTGGTGGTCCCAGGGGCTTGGGGGTCCGTAATGGACCCCCAAATAGTAATATACAGTGCCCCGGGGAGGTGGTGGTCCCCGGGGCGTGTGGGGAGGCTCGTGCCCTCCCCACACATTTTTTTATTATTAAACTGAGCCCCGGGGAGGTGGCGGTCCCCAGGGCTGCCGGGGGGCTGCGTGCCCCCCCGCAACTCATAAATCTTGCCCCGGGGAGGTGGCGGTCCCCGGGGCAGCTTGGGGGGTATTGGGCCCCCCTCACACTTTTTTTTATTTTTTATTATTAAACAGCCCCGGGGAGGTGGCGGTTCCCGGGGCTGTGGGGGGGGCTGCGTGCCCCCCCGTAACTCATAAATCTTGCCCAGGGGAGGTGGCGGTCCCCGGGGCAGCATGGGGGGGATTGGGGCCCCCCCACTCATTTTTTTTCTGTGCCCCCGGGACCTGGCCCACCCGGGGGCTTAAATACAGCAAAGCGCAAGAGACCGCGCTTCGTTTTTTAAAAAATTTTCATCCGTATTCGCGCACCCAGCGCGAATTCTGCCGATTTTGTTTTTAAAAAAATGCTTTTTTTTGGCCCTGGGGGTCCTTGTGGGACCCCCTGAGCAGGCCTAGGGGGTCAGGGTGTTTCTACCCTGCCCCCTTTTCTTTTTTTTCACCTTTGTTTTTCTGTTTTCTTGTGACTCGGTTCTACGGAGTCACAAGATGGCTGCCAACACTTCCTGGTTTGGAGTGTTGACAGCCAATTAGAATAAAGCTCGTGGTCGGGAGGGTTCGCGAACCCTCCTCGGCCATAGATATCGATATTTTTATTTTTTTATTTTCTCAGCAACTACTGAACGGATTTACACCATTTTACAAAAGGTCGCTTTCTGAAGCAAGCACTACCTCTTTGCAAAATGTGGGGTAATTCCGTTCAGCAGTTCGGGCTGTAGCCTGTCTCAAAATTTCCTATGGAAATTAACATGGGGAAAAAGCGTTTTGGGACCCCCCTTTTTTCTCAGCCCCCGCTTGACGAATCACCCCCAAACTTTCAGGATAGGAGCTGACCTGGATAAACTTTTTTTTTGGGAGAAGTTTGCGAAGATTCGTCAAACAACGCCAAAGTTATTAGCAAATCAAAAAATACTTTTCCTATGGAAACTAGGGGGCATATTAGCAAGGACCTTATCGCCGCTTTAGCGGCACTTTTTGCCGCTAAAGCGGTGATTTTTTTATCGCCCTATCAGCAAGCTGTCGCTAACAGGCGTTAGCGACAGCTTTCTGGCAATAGCGGCCCGTTTTCCCATCGCCTTGCATGCCAGCGATGATTATCGCTAATGGCATGCAAGGTAGGCGTTCCCAACTAAAAGCGACTGAAAACAGTCGCTAATACAACTTCCCCCTATTGGCAACGCAGGCTAAGCGATAAAAAAATTTGCGCTAAGCGCGATTATCGCTAGAATTTAACACCTGCTAAAAACATGACTTACCTGTTTGTAGAATAGGGGGTGGATTGTCAGCCTAAGTCCACCATGGCGTTAATGCGTGAATATCGCTGGATTTCCAGCGATATTCACGCATTTCGCCGATATCGCTGGATATTTTATCGCATTGGAGATAAACCTTGCTAACAGCATGTTATCTCCGCGATAATATCCAGCGATAGGCGGCGTTAAATAAATACGCGCTAAGCGCGGTTAGCGATAATTTTCGCCTGTTGTTGCTAATATGCCCCTAGGTTCTAACTATAACTACCAACTGGCGACCGCCAGTAGGTAATATATGTATATATATATATACAGTTTAAATAATATTTAATGATATATAAATATATACTTATATAAACACACATTCATATATATGTATGTGTATGTTTTTATATATATATATAAAAACATACACATACATATATATGAATATTATTTATAAGTATATATTTATATCATTAAATATTAACTAAACTATATATATACATATATTACCTACTGGCGACCAAGCGAACTCTTCAGTACTGGATAAGGCTGAAACAATAACAACAACAGAGCGAAAATTATAAGTAACAGCAAGCGTCATTATTAGCGCTTCGCCCTATAAACTGGATATTGTCGCGGAGGTGTATGCTGTTTGAATAAAATATCCAGCGTCTCGGCCGAAATCGTGAGCTATCGCTGGAAATCCCAGCGATATTCAGCGTGCGCCAGCAAATCACCCCTATTCTACAGGCAGGTAGAATCATGTTTTTAGCGAGTATTAAATCACAGCGAATGTCGGCAAGCGCAAATTTTTACCATATCAGGAAGTATTAGCGACTGTTTTCCAGTAAATATGGGTGGAAGCATGCCATTGGCGTTATAATCATAAGCTGGCATCAGAAGCGTAAGCTAGCGGCCTGTGCGACAGCTGCTGATAGAGGCGATCAAAAATCACGCTTTGCTGCAGCGTGCGCTAAGCGGCGATAGGTCGCTGTAATGCTGGGTTTCCATGGGAAGAGTATTTTGATTTACATATGGCATGGCGTTGGCAGTCTTCGCCAGGCTTCTCCCAAAGTTTTATCAGATCCTTCCTATCCTGAGACTGAAGTGGTGACTGAAGAGTTAATGTTAATTTCATAGGGCGCGGAGATTACTTGCATTTGCAAAGGCAGTGCTTTGCTGTGCAAAATGTGTAAATCCGTTGTCAATTTGAGAAAACAAAACAAAATATCGATATCTAGAGGAGAGATTCGAACCCTCAGCACAGCTTTATTGTGGCTGTCAGCACTCCAAGTGATGGCAGCCATCTTGTGACTCCGTGAAGACAATCTGGCAAGGTGAAAAAAAAAAAGGGAGCAGGGTCGGCTACCCTAGGCCTGGGGAATTTGAAGACAAAAAGCATTTTTAAAACAAAATCGTCGTAGATGTATCTGGATGGTACAAGCAGCCAGCGATATCAGCTACTGTTGGGTGGGTCAAATCCCACAGTAGAAAAAAATGAGTGAGGCTAATCCCATGCCCGAGGGACATACCTCCTGCTTGGAGGCACGCCAGCTGAGACCGCCACTTCACGAGCAGCTATGTAAAAATAAAAAGTGTGTGTAACCTGCCGAGGCACTCCCTCCCAGTGATTCTGTGATTGCGAGGGGGCACGAGACCCAGCTCAATAATAAAAAATGTGTGGGGAGAACACAGAGCTCCCACGCCCGAGACCACATACGTTTGTATGTCCCAGAGTCCGTGCGGACCCGCCACCTCCCGGGCTGCGCACCTTGACTCTTGGGTATGTGGTGCGCCACCCCGAGCACGGCTCTGCAGTCGGGGTCTTGCGGGACCTGCTGTTTGCTATGGCCGGGGCGGGGCCGTGCGGCTCTGTTATAGCAGAGCACTGGTTTGGACACATGGCGAGACGGGTTTCATATCTCGCTACAAAATCAAACCAGATTGCTTTGAGGCTGCATGTCAGCTCCAGTGGAAAAAGCGTGCGACTCCCGCAGGAGGGCGGGCGAGATTCGCAATTTGGGACCCCACGGTCCCCCAACGAGCCAGCCCGGGGGATCAGTCCCGAGGCCAAGCTGGGAGGGCAGCGACACCTCCCAGCAAATTTTTTTAATTAAGCGAAGACAGCTGGCAGTATCCCTGGCTGAGGCACCTCAGGAGGAGCTCGCGGCTCCCTCACTGCAAATTATAAAATATATATGGCCATCCGGATCCCAGGAGGCATGCGACCTTCCGTTTTCTAAAATAAATTAAAAATGGGAGTCAGGCCCTGGGGGATGGGCCCAAGGAAAGTAGAGTGCAACCTTCTGTCAAAACAACAGCATCGCCCGGAGGCCCGCCCCCTCCTGCAGCACTCTGCACAAGCCACCCCATGGCGTGTTGTAAGTTAAGGAAATTAATTGCCTTAAATACTGGGGGTCCCTGAGGCCAGCTAGCCTGGTACCTCCAGTGGCACCAGGGGTGCGTTGCAGAGGTGGTCAAGGCCCACCCATACACACCACTCTGCAACGCAGCTCTGTAGCGCTTACTGGAGGTAGCTGGTGGGCTAGTTGGCCCCCAGGGACCTCTGGGACTCAGGGACAATCCCCAGCTTCGTGGCCACGTAACGTTTGCACGTGGTGAGAGAGCATGGCCTGATCAGGCTAAATGTGCAAGCGCGCCCTGTGGCGCGATTTTAAGTTGGGATTAGTCCCTTGAATGGTGAGGAATCGGAGGCCTACTAATGCATCCAGGTACTCCAGTAGCGCCCAGGCTGCGTTGCAGAGGTGTAAAAGTGTGGCCTGAACACCTCTCTACAGGCTGGCACTGGAGGTACCTGGTGTGAATGACAGACCCTCAGTCCCCCAAGCGCGCCACGGGTGGCAGTTTGCACACTGTCGACCCCGCCCCCTCCCTGCACCACTGTGCAAGCGCCCCGTGCATTTTAAGTTGGGGATTAATTCCCTTCAATCTGAGGAGTCCCTGGGAGGCCAACTAGCCTGAGTACCTCAGTAAGCGCCACAGGGCTGCGTTGCAGAGAGGTGGTCAGGCCCGCCCTTTTTACACCTCTCTGCAACGCAGCTCTGTAGCACTTACTGGAGATGCCTGGTGGGTAGTTGGGCCCAGGGACCTCAGGATCCCAGCTAAAGCAGTCACTGGCACACGATGATGAAGAAGGAAGCCGAGCATGATGTGATATGTGATGCAAACATGCTAATAGCGCGTTTTAAGTTGAAATTAATTCCCCTTCAATCCCTGGTCCCTGGGGGCAACTAGCCCACCAGGTACCTCCAGTAAGTGCCACAGGGCTGCGTTGCAGGAATTGGTCGAGGGCACGCCCGCTTTTTGCACCTCTCTGCAACGCAGCTCTGTGGCGCTTACTGGAGATACCTGGTGGGTTGGGCCCCAGGGACCCTCAGGATTCAGGGAAGCAATTCCCCAAATTAAGCGCGCCACAGGGCGCATTGCACACTTGTCACACATCAGGCCCCACCGATCCCTTGGCTCCACTAATGCCAAACGGGCCCTCGCGTTGCTAAGTTGGAATTATTAAGTCATAAATCACGGTCCTTGATTAGCTATCCCCTTGCCTCCAGTAAAGTGCCACAGAGTTCGTTGCAGAGAGGTGTAAAGGGCATGGCTGGTTCACCTGCAGCGCGGCCTATGAACACTGGAGGATTTCCTGGTGGGCTGATTGAGGCCCCTCAGGAGGGATCCCCCAGCCAAAGCCGCCATGGATAACGTTGTGAAGGAGGACTGGTGACATGTGCCCTTGTCACTCATGGAAAAATATAAGTGCCATGCACTCTCCTTGCAGTACTCTTATCGCAGTCAGTACCCATGCACTCATACAAATGACCTGGGCGCTGCCGTGCAGTCTGGCCGTCGCCACCATGCGTGCCGTACGCTCCGGCTAGTCGCCAGCACCGTATTATCGCCCCGAAGCTAATTCACCATGCGCTCTCTGCAGTATAATCTTTTCAGTCAGCTCTGTCTTGCTCGTAGACTGCATGCATAATCTGAGCGCTTCTCATGCGATCTGAACCGCCTACACGCTACTGATTCAGCCTCAATTGCCCGAGGTAGCCCATGCGCTTCGAAACTCTGTCTCACACATGCACTCTCAATCAGCCAGCACTATGTCTTATCAAATCACTTCTGCCAAACAGCAGTTATAACATCTAATCATCGATCTTACTATGGCGACCCAGTCACTGCGCTGCAATCCATTGAGGAACTACCTATGCAGTCAGTAATGCCGGTATCTCCAATCGCGGCCGATCACCTCATCTTGTCATAATGGCGCTGTCTCACCGCGGTGCTCTGAATCATCTTGCGCATGTCCAGTCATGCGGTGATGGTGTAACACATGCGCTGCTTTATGATCGCTGATGGCCGCTGCCCGTAATCTCCTAACCACTGCACTTTCTCATTAAATATCCTGTTATGCGATCCGTGATCGCCGCTCCCGTCTGATCTCAGTCGCGGCTAATCCAGGCATAAGTATTCACTGAAGCGCTGCTGTATTCGTCTCGCGCGTGTTCTGTCAACTCGGTCGGTAATGATATTTAATAAATGATCGGGCGCTGGCTGATCGCGTTTTGTGCCGTATGCCTGATCGTTTAATAATATTCACGGGTAGTGCATGCGATCACGCGTCTGCTCGCTGATCTGACCGGCCGCAATCAGGCGCGAGCCATAAAATTCTGCGCTCTCCTTGCGGTCATATTATCACTCGTGCCATGTATAAATGCGATGACAGTCATGCGCCTCGCTGCGTTCCACGCTGAGCTACAGCGGTCAATCTCCTGTTGCGTCTGCCCAGCCAGTCTGTATTGGCTAATCACTGCGCCGACAAGCGCTAGCAAAATCGCCATGCGCTTCTCCCAGCCTCTGTGGCCCGATCACTTGCACGACAACTCATGGCAAGACAGAGAATAAATGCTAATCTGGAGTACCTGGCTTGGTGTTCCACAGTGATCTTCTGGTGTCTTTTTAGCGCAGCTGGAGCCTGGTTGGTGATCCTTACCACCAGTACTGAAAGTTGGAGGCTGGAAGAACCTGCTCTCTGTTGATTCTTTCTGCGCAGTCTCTTTTTGGCTTCCTGCGCTTTCTTGGGATGTTTCTGGACTTCTGTTTGATCTTGGCACAACCAAACTCTTTCACCTGGTGGCTCACGTCCTACAGCTGTGATGGATTAGGAGTGGCATTCAAACAGCACAGTCACTGAAGCGCCATGAGGCGTTAGGAATTTTCATTTGCCTTTGAGAACCGCTGAAGCAAACCATGGAGTTTCAGGGACGTTATGGATAAGTGGCATTTAGGCAGAAATTCACTGGGCGGCCATGGAGTTTCAGGCGTTATGGTTGGCTGGAGATTTCGCTGTGCAAAAACCTGATTAAGGCGGTCTATGGTGTAAGACCTGGCTATGGCTATGTACTGCAGTGGCATTCACTACCATCGCTCATGACATGCTCAGTGTTTGGCACTCCATGTTTATCACTGATGATCTCCATCGCTGATGATAAATCACGTAGACTCTGATACTTTGTAAAACTTGCAAGTACACCCACTCAATACAGACCTGTATAGACAGACCAATGGCAATTAGTACATGCCTGCTCGGTGTTCATGCGTCTGCACACATCCGCACTTTAACCTATGATCATTCCTCTATGCGATATATCCGCTCCGCCACACCCATGGAACTGCTCACTGCCGCTCACGAGAGTTACTCGCTGCCTGGTCGATCATGCAGAAGAGCTGTCGCACGCCGACTCGCTGCCGCTACGATCATGCACCGCCACCCTTATTTATACGAGACAACAACACATGCTCTTAGGCAATCGCTCATGAGAGCACACTCGTATCCTGGGTGATCACTCTCACATGTAGTCGTTGCTCTACTCCAACGCTCACGCCCTTCTGCAAGGCATATGTGATTATACGCATGCTGAATCCATTCGCTCGCAGCACGCCTGCACTCTGCATCCTGCAAACTGCCTCTTGAGTAGCACGCAGTGAAACTGTACTCATATCATGCAATACCCCCCTTACCCACCAGAACAGCGAGGGCGCCGTACGGATATCGGACAGGCGGCTGGAAATAACCCGTATAGGCTCACTCGTAACGAAGCCATGCGGCGCCACCAACTAACAGACTAATAAGATTCACACAGTTTGTCATAACCATGCATTCAGTAAGACACACAATCCTTGCGATCGATCACGCACTTACAAATCATTCCCGTCAGCCTCATACTTCAATACACTTGACATATATATATAAAACATATTTTTATATTTACAGAAATCTTTGCATTCAGTGGATAAATCAGTGATGTCGTAGTCACTGAGCGCTGTCATGAGTGATATGGCTATGACGTCATCAACAGTGCATTGCGAGGTCAGACACATAGTTGGGTCTGCTAGCTATAACAGCCGAGATATGGTTTTAATGCCTCAACTATGCTGGCCCTGGCGCTTATGGTTTCAGTGAGATTTCTGGGTTTTGAAATATTTATTTACCTGTCCTGAAGGCTTATGGTTTTTCAGTGAATCATATAGATGTTATTTTTGTGTGTTTATTAGTGTGGAGCAATATTTATTTTCGTGATAACTACCATTAGTAAGTGTAGGGACACGATTTTTTTGGCAATATTTTGTTATGATATTGTTACATTTCTATGACCGTGTCAGTGATCCTTTCTGCTGGCAGCCACCAGGTCAGATCCTGCTGGTGGAGACAACTCTGACCAGCCAGAAGACATTTGATACACAGTGAACTCAACCCCCCTCGCGGAGATGAGCTGCTGTGAATCTTTGACCAGTGCCGGTAGGCAGAAAGAGGCTACATCAAAACAATGGCTTCTGATTTTAGATAGTCTGTTGCGTCGCCTTGTGAGGTTTGGTGATGCAGCAGCTATTAAGCCCCTTTCAGGTGACCGAACTGCCGCACCTGACTGCTATTGTTCTTGAGAGCTCAAGGCTGTGGCAGCTCTGGCGTCATTCTTCCCGTTAACACTGACTCTTCTTGTGTTCTTGATATTCTACCAGCAGGTAATTTTCATTTGAAGATTTGATGTAATGAGCTAACCACCTGCCAGCTGTTCATATGTGGCTGAACTGTATGCTGAGGTAAAATTGGTAGGTAGTAGGCTGGCCAGGTGTTGCACTGCACTGTAGTCTTCGGCATTGCACAAGCAACCAGAATGTGGCAGAAAGTGGACTGCTGGACAAGCTATAAATACAAGTAAAGGGACTGTGTGACCTTTGAATTCTAGAATCGAGCTGTTGTCGTTTCTCGTCCTGTATCTAGATTATTTTTATGAACCTGTACATGTTGCATTTCCGTTGCGTCAGGCGAACACTGGCCAGTGGGTACCCTAGCACTTTCAAACTTTGATTTGCGTATGATGGTTGTCGGGACTGATTGACTAGCACGGACAGAGTTGCCTTTCAATGTGCAGCCGTTATGTGAAGAAGCCTGCGATCTGCGACAGGAACTCTATCTTGGGATGTTGCCGAGAGATTCATGCTGTCTCAGCCAGATTGGAGACAGAAATACAAGTTTATGTTCATGCGGAAACCTCATCTGTTCGAACACGTGCTTCAGTTCCCTCAAGTGGGGATGGCCTCTGGTTGGAAGCTGAGGCTGGCCTGAATTTACCACTCATTGAACAACAGCGCTGAGTCAGGGCTACAGTGAACTGTTTCTGAAGGTTCTATTTTTATAGTTGAATTTTATATTGTGTTTTGCAAGCAGGGCACAGCCCTTTTAAGATGTTTGATGTCTTATGACCTATTGCAACGTGCAGTGTGACTTAATTTTATGTGATGTTCAATGCTAAATTTAATACATCTAACGGTTGTTGCACTATTATGATGCTATTATATGCAGAATCTTTGAGCTGGTCGTCACGGCGGTGTCTTGTTCATGAAGCTGACCACAATATTGGCCTGGATAGAAGTTGTACTCCTGATACTCCGAGGAGACAGCTTCGCGAGCAATCCGCCATGCAGCGCAAATTGCAATGGTGCTGAAGTACCTGGCGTTGTGGAGCAGCTGCGACAATCCGACAGCACTTTGGGAGGATTGTATTGTTGCGCAAGTATGGCATTCTACCCGAGCGCGGCGCAGCAGGGGACTTTGCAAGCCCGCTTTCACAAATATATTTGAATATGTGGAGAAAGGGCGGTGAGTATGGTATGTCTGTACACTGAATTCACCCATGCAACCCGTGTGCTCGTTCTTCAAATCGGCTACACGCCGCGTTTGTTTCAAACCGTTCACTCATCTGGCAATGGCGATTATCCTCGCTATCCACACAAGCTTCACTGAAATTAATGTAAAAGCACGCACCTTATCATTTATATTTTGGCTTTACTTCTTGTTTAGCTATATTGCCTTCGATATCAAGTAAGGATTTTAGCTGGGGAAGATGCAAAGATATCGAAGGAGGACACTGCAATCTTTGTTACATAACGCAAAACCGCTGTGAAAGTCCGGGGCTGGCGATCATGTGTGTTTATGAGTCTTCATTTTGAAATACATTTAGTGTTTTGTTTATGTTGGAAATTAACTCAATCTTTTTGGAATTTTTATCATTGCTCTGGCGCTGTATGGATTCCTTCTAAATAGACGCTGCATTTTAGCAACTGAAGGCGTACGATGGCGACTCAGTCGAAGCCTTCGGCTACTCGTAAACAATGGGCGGTCGGATTCCTTTCCGGGCAGCGCCGACAGGTGATTTGAAAGGAAACCTGCGGCTGGCTTCGGCGGACTGGGCCTATCGCGATCAACCAGCGGGGCGGGCCTTTCACCCTTAATATGATGGCGGTTTCGACATGGACTCATGCCGGTCTATCTGACAGCAGCGATGGTGCTTGGTCATGGCGGTGGAAACACCTGTTGACCCTTGTGGCAGGCAGCGAGATGCCTGCCACGTGCGGGATGAACGCCTACTATGGGGGCATGGATTGCTGCCGGCTATCCCAGTACAGGCAGAGTGTGACGAACAGTGTTCCGAACCTCTTGGGCGGTGCCGACTGGAGTGTCGGTCGATTCCGCTGACGTGCGTGTCACGTATGTGGTGGCCAATGTGGTCTTCTTTCATGGGATATAAGAGTATTTGTTTGCTTTACGTGTTCGAAACTTACCACAAACATATGGTTTTCATAAAGCCAGTATCTACCATTAGAAGAAAACCATTCTGATTATGCGTGTGCGCCTTCAGAAGATCGATTCAGTCACCGCGTGTTTCGAAATTGCAATCACTCGCTGTTTTCTGTCGTGAAGGCAGCAGATGATTCCGCATGATTGTGCATGATTGCCGCCCGGCTGTGATCGACAGGCGCGTTAAGCAGGTGGAGAAGCTGGTGATGAGCGATCAATGGCGCAGAAGAGTAAGCGTGTACTGGTGAAATGAAATTAAGCGGAAATTATTTGGCTCATTCAATGCCCCAAACGCTGAAGAGTTGTAGACTGGTGTGCTGAATCGACATGTATCTGGTTCTTTATCCTCACCCGGCCTGTGATGAAGCCTTCTGCTATATCTCTGACGGTCAGAGTGGCTACAAGATAATTTGATTCGGTAATTCGATTGATAACATCTTGGAAGCCTCACGATGCCCAATATTGTTTATCTGTAGGCATTAAGGAGAAACTAATGCTTCTGTGAAAGTGCTATAAATCGTGTGCTAGTGCGATTCACTGAGATGTTGAACACAATATTTACTGGACATGGATTCAGTGAAGTTTAGCCGTGGCCAGAACCTTACTTTGCTGATGCTTCGACATGGGCGAGGCTGGGGCCCTGCTGTGGAGCAGCTGCTGCTCTCTGCTAAGATGCCACATGTGCTGGGCACATCTCTGATTGAGTGCCCACCATATGTCCTGAGCCCTATGGTATACTATGTACTTGAGATCGGCCTCGGGAGACTACCGGGGCTGCAGCATGTGACCATACCCCCTGGAAGGCCATCCCAAGCGACACCCACGGAGACTTTACTGCAACACAGGCAGGTGGTGCATGCACCCCTTTACTGTGATATGAGCTGCCTGTATCGCTATATGCATACACGCATATGGCTTATAAGTCCTCTATGTGACATCAATGAGCAGATGCGTGGACTATGGCGAGGAGGTGCCCCTGCGGCAGGGCCCTGCACTGTAGACAGGAGACTGCGATAGCGGCGTGTGCAGCCTGACCATCTCTCTTAAGCGCGATATAATATCGGCGGATCAAACTGCGAAGGCACATGTGTTTGTGTCAAACATCTTGGAATACCCCCGCCAGTTCTGCGGCTGACCTACAGAGGGAGGGCGTGGCCACTGCCGACCATGCCCGGTACTTTCCAGGCCTGGCATCCTGGGCCACAGACTAGTCTGGCCTCCTGCTGCTGACCAAGGCTCGACAGAAGGCAGACAATAGGTTTCCTGTCCCAGAGGAGGTGTGTTCCTCTGAGACATTATTGTTAGGCTGGGCGAGGTACTCTCGGGTGCTTTGGTCTGCTGAGGCGCATTTGTGCTCTGTGCGCACCCCAGTTCAGGCCGGATCGAAGCTTCCCGGCCCTGCTGGCAGGCTGGACGAAAGAGAGTGGCCGCCCCTCTGCCCTGACCCCGCCCATGGGTGGGACCGCAGGTAATCCCGGCCACAAACCCCAGTCATGGGACTTGGATTATCTGGAATGCAGCGATCGGACCTTCGGCGGCTACCAAGATTGGGGCTGGAAGAATCTCCCTTTGAAGTCGAAAGTGACTCGCGGCGAGGTAGCCAAAGAAACGGTGTCGTTCTGGCTAATGTCGGCGCCGAAATCTTTGCATCACCAGCTCAGACTCCCAGGCGCGTCGAAGCTGAACCTCAGCAGCAAGTGATTAACGTCACCGTAACGCGACTAGTGCATCCTCTCTGGGTATCACTTGATGGAGCTTTAGCCAGTAGCCCCAAACACCTGGCTCGCTGCCGGCTGGCACTCCATCACGGTGTCTGACCAGCTCCGTGCACGTCCTCGAACTCACCGGCGACCAAGCTGGCCGTTGGCTATCAGCGAAGGCCAATCTTTGCCCAGACTCCTGAACGCTTCAGGCTTGCCCTCGCACCTTTGCTGGTGAGTTTCTCGGGACGCTGGCGGTCTACGCCATCGTCGATCTTCATCTTCATCGGGCGGATTGCCAGGCGGTCGGCTGACACCTCGGCCTTCAGACAGCCAGTCTGGCGCCTCCTGAACACCGTGGCTGAAGAGTCAGGCGACGTCAGCCTGAAACTGGGCGCGGCTCGACAGGCATGCGCTCCATGCTCTGATCGCTGGCTAGTGACCCGAACCGACCTGCCTTCGGGATTCTTTCAGATCTCCGCCCCTTCGGGTCACCGCAAGCGGTAAGCCGGCCTGGCGCCGATTTCAACGAGCCGAAGAAGACACTCCGACTCCCCTGGGTGGTGTAACTAGGCGATGCTTCCGATGGTGACCGAGGGGTTTGCTCAAGCCTTCAGCACAAAGTGTCCTTTCTGGAGATTCCAGGTGAACTTTCTGCTTGGCGCTGACGTGTTACACTGCGCGGATGCATGCACAGTATTTTTGCAGCTGGTGGTTCAGACCAGCACTGCGGGCTCTGAGCCTGAGTGTCAACAAAATTAGATGATTTCTTATGCCTTTATTATTGTATGTTTTGGTGCGCTGAGACAGCTGTGTTTGTGCTTTATTGCTATTTGTTTTGAATGACTTATGAACCCATGGCCTTTCGACTACTGGCCTCTGTAAGAGACTGAGAGGGTGGTTACACAGTAATAGTACATATGTTTGAGTTGCTATACCTGGTGTGGTATATGAACATGGACTGGTAAAAACAAGCACCTTTACATTCGCTGAGACCAACACGGAAGCTATATCCCTTAACTACCAGGATAATAAAGGTTGTGTAACCTATCTCCAATGGGGTTGTTTGGACACAATTACAAAGATGCCCACTGCATTGTGACAGCACAGCCAGCATCGCTGTGGACTGGATGTTTTGAAATTGTGCGCTCTATTTCTCAATGGCACTGGCAGAGAGAGGAAAATTTAAATCAAGCTAAACACTGTTGTGGAGACCAATGTGATAACAAGGCAGCCTCACAAGCCTGCTGTAGTCACTGTGAGTGGTAACTATGCGAGTGAGTGAGGCTGAACTGAGGCTTGAAGGCGGGTAACACGTTAAGAGACACGGTAGGCCGTGCTCTTCCCAGTGAAACTTGCAATGTGCATGCACAGTTTGCCACATACAGACTACACACAACTTATAATATACAGTCAGCGTCAAATAAAGCATTAATATGTGCATCTCATATCACACAAACTGCTACAATACACAGCATGTGTGCGAACTAAACAAGTTTATATATTATTCTGAACATGAATAACATTTGTCACTCTGGGAAAATTATACCTGTAATACTGCACATAATATGCTGAAAAGGACACGTTCACTAAGCCACAACGACGGATACACACTGATGCGGCAGCCCAATGAATGTACGGTAAGGCCTGTTTAGCGCAGACTCGGCAAAATCGGCGAAACTGAAGTAAATAAAAACAGAATACGGCGCATGGCCTCACTGGGGTGAGTGTGCGAGATGCCTGCTTGAGAGAAAGCGCTTAGAGGCCTCAGAGATGACTATGTGATGCGAGCTGGGCGGACGAATATCTGCACGGTCAACTGGCGCTAAATATGATTCAGCGCATTCCCGAGAGCTTGGCTCTTGCACCCTGTTCAAGTCAACGTGAATCAATTATGGGAACAAGAAAACCTGTGACCAGCACTCTGGAACTACAGATTAGCTCAAAACCTCCCGAGCTGGTTAATTGTACTAACAGCATTGGGTCTTCAAATTTCAATATTATTGAATGGGCGCTGACCTGGCTGCACAGTGGGGATGGCAAATAGCATCGACAGACTGAAATGTTATTAAGCCGAACAGTGGTTCTGCTATATTCACAAGCGTAGCCTTCTTTTACAATGCCCGCAGTAGGCGTTTGCATTGTAGAGTAGGGACAATAAATTCTCCAAATCATCACATACAAAATCACTACAAGTAATGAAATGTGAAAAAATCATATGTATTAAATTGCGTGGGCATGACATATAGACACACAAGAGACTATTCATAGGTTGTATGCAGCCACAAACAAGTGAACTGGCCTCTAAATTTTGACAATTCTACATAAACGCAATGCAGATCAGCAAAGATATATGGAACCCGATTATAACACGTTTAGTTCATCCAGCGTCATCATCTTGCCCGTGGCTAAGCGACAGGCGTGATCAGTGAACTGAAGTTTATTAGACTATGACGTTTGATTTTCAGGCGTAATAGACGTTCACATTCTTAAGAGATGTAGAATGAATGGTCTTCTTGTGTGTCGCTATGATGTAGCGCTGCGCAGCAACAGCGGCGGAACCTGTTGTTTACCAATTATTCCCGGGTTCTGTGTAACTGGGTTACTGACCCCGCTGGCACAGGCTGTTGGCCTGTTGGAGATCGCGGATAATATCAGGAGATGAGCCAGCCGCTGGTGGCCCGGTCTACCATACACTGTAGATCTCTGCGGCATTGACGATCTTCCAGTGCTCATGAGGAGATTGAACTCCGCGGTGGCCTTTACGATGGTGATTAACTCTGTCATCTCAAACTCCGGGCCGTCAGCAGATATTCACGTTCAGACCACGGAACTGACCCGGGGTGTTCGCAGAGGCTGCGTGTAAACCCTGCAGCTTTAGCTGTCTGTATCCCTTGACCCCGCTGCTGGAACATCAGTTTTGCCATGGATGACGCTCAGCTTTCTCTTTACCTTTGACAAGGCCTCGGCATATGCTATGATGTCGCCGTGAGCTACCATATCTGGTGGATGAGAGCGCGGGAAGCCGAGGGGATGAGTGCCCCCTCTGGTCTCGACATCTTCAGACGGATTAAGAACCTGGGCGATCCATCTTGATCAGGCCTCTGAAGGGCATGCTGCCGAATGTGTAGTGAAATACTACGCGAGTCTTCCCCTTTTGCCGGGTTGCACGCGGAAACTGTTCAAACTATGTTCTGGGCGTATGATCTTGTAATGCTCTATGGCAATCAACAGGCTTCAGTGATCCAGTGTAGCGACGCGACATCCTCCTCCTGGGGCCTTCTTTGCCGCTGTTCGCGGGCTCACTTTGGTTACCATCGTGTAGATCAAAAGTTGAGATTGACCTGTCCACTAGGCTGGTCGTGATGGATCGCTCTTGTCGTGCGAAATGTCGGCAGGATCTGGCTGTAGGCTTTTTGCAGTGCCAGGGTTGGGAAAACTGGGCGGTGGAGAATCGCCTCGCAAACCCTCTTGCTGAGATGGAAGCTCCCCTGCAGCTCACGACAGTACCCGATCTATTCGGACTGAGGCACAGCCAAAGCCTCCTGTAATCTGTCTTATCGCCAGCAAGTTAAACTGAAGGTCTCTTCGAGCTCTGACCCTTGGACAAATGAATGGAAATGTTGTGGTGTGAGAATGTTGCTGTTGACACCTATAGGAGAACTCATGCAGAACTGGTTACAGAAATATTCACGTTTTTAGCAGACCAGATGCCTGTGAGCCCGCGCCGAGACCATGTGCTCTTGGAGGCCTCAGTAAAGGCCGTCACGGCTGATCTCTGAGCGAATCTCTGTGCGTCTCGGCCTCCTTACGAGTGCAATTCGAGGGCTGGCCCCAGATGAGCAGCCTGGCATGGAGTCTGCAGACAGGACATTCTGAGGCAGTGCTAGTCAGTGCCGGTGACCTGCTCGGGACACTCTTGGTGGTGGACAGGTTCCCCCCTCCCGCACACTGGCTATTATGCTCGTTTAAACAGCAGCACACATTGGTGTTCAGGAGGTACCTGGCTGTGGCTCCCATGGTGGCATTTAATTTTTATCTTTATTACTCCTTCTTTGAAACTCCACATCCTCAATTTATGTCTGGGCTCACTATTGTTATTTTTGTCAGGAGTTGCAGCACCGCGTCGAGTCTTCTTCTACAAAGTCCGCACGAACGATCCCAGCCAACAACGGCTATGCTTCCCGCTCGTCAGTATGAGAGGGATGCATGGCGATCAGGCAAACGGGTTATGGACCTCCGCCCTGCCGTTCAGTACTGAGCTGGAATTGGCCGGACCCAATTAGCTAAGTTTGACACGGCGCAGCACATCGATCCACTCGGGGTTGAGCTTCAAGCAGCTACCCTACTGAACACACGCGCCTGCGTGTAGCCATCGCCTGCATTAACTGCAGCGTGGGCATTGCCTGAAGGACTGTGCAGTGTGATCGCAAAGAAGCTGATGATGCAAACTGCGCGGAACGAACTCTGGCTCACCTCCAAGCCTGCCGACCATCTTCCCAGCTGGGTGTGATGGTGAGTGACTGACGTGAAGCCTGGTGTACAGAATGGCTTACCCCAGCCTCTTTTAGGGGTAATGGGCGGCATCGCCGAGGCTATGATCTTTTTGCCGTTTGATGACCTCACAGGCCTGAGGCTGTGAGACGATCGGCGCCGCAGTCTCTTTGATGGACCGCCCAGTAATACACAAAGACTATGGAAGAATCGGTGCCATCACGGCAGCAAGCACAGCGTGAGCGGCAACGGCCCCCGGCGCAAGGTGATTGCTGAGTTTGTGTGTTTGCCTGTTTTTTTAGAAGCGGACACAATGGCCTTTTGGTTGACAGCGAAAGTAGGGGGCAGGCTGAGCGCTCAGCAGAGAGCAGCCATCGCTGGTCGAAGTCATGAATCTTGAACGGGAGTCCTGCGTGAGATTTGTATGCTGCTATCATATTATTTGTTGATGGTCAAAATCTGTCATTTCCCTTTATCACTTATTGCTGAATATGTGAATGGGAGTGGGAAAGCCACTGAAGGCTCAACCTCAAATACTGACTGATAATGGTGGATCCTCAGGCCCAACACGAAAACCGGGCCTCATAATGACTTCTGCGCTCATAACCTCGCCACGGTAAAGATAGAAGGCGTGGCGTTTGATGTTAAATAAGGGAGAGGCTATATCAGTGGTGATTGTAGATGAGAACCGCAAACTTTGGTTAATCGGCTGCGCTGTCAGACAGATGGTATTTTATTTGACTTTGTCTCGCGAGTAAATCGATTCAGGCGTATTGATACAAGGCCTTTTCAATGTTTGTTTTAATGAAATTGCTATGACGGCGACGTTTTAAGTTCACTAATATTGTGGTCGGGGGGGGAGGGGACATGAGAGATTTCTGAAGTTATGTTTGAAAACTATCACTTTGTCTGCCTCTCAATATGCGATGATGTCTGATGTACTAACTGCCATGTTAATGAATACACTTTTAAAGATCTGGGCTGACATCATGCTTTATGTTTGCTTCACAGTGTGCTATTGCGAAACAAAGTGTGCATGGCGTGGCTTCTTTTCCCAAATGCAGCGTGTTATGGCAGTGCTGCTGTTCCTGGGGAGTGATGAGGTGGGAGGAACTCGGCGCCACTGTCTATCACAGTAACCCAGACTCACGCATTTTCTGCAGTCACCTCAGGAATTTGAGATGAATCGCAGTATCAGCTGAGCCTTCACTGAGCTGAAACGGCCTCGGGAGACTGTGCCCTGGGATGGCATGCGGGGCAAATATTTCGGGAGGGCTTTAAAGATGGCGCGCTGCTTATGTCGCACTCCTGGGTCTGTGCCGGTCGGGTCCGGAAGGCAGAGCCAGCCACAGAGGGATGGTGCCTGGTGACCTTCGCAGCTGGTGAAAAATAGGCAGGGTCCAGTTGTGTTTACAAGTCATTCACACATGGCGTGGCTGGCGCAGCTCTGCACCGCTAAATATTCTGGATTCTGCCTCACGATGGCAGCTCGGATCAAGCCAGTGCCAGCGTCTTGCTGCGTGTTGGTGAGGAGGAGGAAGGGACAATGATTAATAGCGTACGGCAAGTAAAGGGATGGCAGTTTAATCTTAATCCCTTGAGTCAAATGGAAGTGGCGGCTGCTGAACAATGCAGAGTTGATGCGCCCCTCTGAGCGTGGCGGCCACAGACTTCGCCCACGCGCAAAAGCGGCCGTGCTCCCGAACATACCTCGAATTAATATACTGCCAGTCATTTCGGGATTTTGTGGGCGGCTAAGCGCGTGTGTCCCCGCATGGCGCTTTGCCCCATTATGCCGTCTGGTGGTTTATATTTGATGCTGACCATGAGATGCTAAGCAAATGCAACAGATATATGACCAGCGCTATGGTCGAACGGCGCCGGATCTGCCCGCCTCTTCTGCCAGCGGGATATGACCTCCAGGCTTACGGTGGCGGTAACGGCTGGTGGTTCTCCAGAGTATCGAACATGAAATTGGGCGGTGGCAAGACGTTGGCAAAGTCACGATGAATGATACCAGTGGAAATCATTCACCCCCAGGCAGAGATCTGGGTTAAATCCGTGTTCTTTGCATGCCATGCCGCGGTTGGAACCTGTTGTAATATCGATCTTGACCTGTGCCTCGTAAGTAGCCCAGCTGCAAGCCGAGATCTCCCGGGACAAGCGAGACCGCTCTTCAACCGGGACAGCTGGATTCCCGGTGGCACGAGGCCGGACTGCGTCTGGCGGCGCCAGTGCGGAAACAAGACACACAGTGATGGTGCCGCCTTGGCTCAAATGATGGTGCGGTTGGCAATTTCTGATGGTTGCAACTCGAGTCAGTGCTGAAATGGCCCAGTGCTATCAGCTACCTTAGACACCACATGCCAGCCCTCGAGGGAAGACTACATTTCAGGCATCATCTCTGACCTGTCTCTCATACGAGACTGATTTGGCTTTGTAAAACTGCCAAGAATGAATATTGATGCCTGTCACGCGCGCCAATCTTCCTTCAGGCCAGAGCATGTTCAGGCCTCGACATTTTATTTTGCCAGTTCCCATGGTGTAGTTAGTACTTATTTTATTTATATGATAGACACGAAATGTGCTTGATTACCTCTTTGCCGCCTCTGCTCAATTCAGTGAAGCAGATTGCCTCTGCTTCAAACTCCTGGGTCGGTGAAGGAAAAGTCTCTAGCCTGCAGGAAATCTCCCCTTCCTTCCAACAAGGTGCCGTAATAGCAGTCAACATACGTCTTTGTTCGGGAGAAAGTCCTGCTGCTGGAAGGTACAACACATGGTGGAGAGGGCGTGACACTTCTCAAAGGCCAGGCCAGGTAATGGTGGGCTGCACTTCTATTTTCCATTTCAAGCACTGCCTGTATTCTAGACACCTCATGTAGGTTCTGTTCTAGTGACCAAACCTGGCGACAGTGTTCAGACTGTTCCCAGTGGTACGCCATACAGAGACCATTGACAAAGTCTTTATTCCTTTTATGTTGTAGACTGTAAGGGTCTGTGAGCACAGCACTTACTGGGAGGCTGGTGTGTGGGCTGGCTGTGCTACTATCTCAAATGCTGCCTTCCTTTCCTTGTGTCTGAGTTAAGCTCTGGGGTCCCAGTACGGAATCTGCTGGCAATAAAACTCTGGAACATGAGTAGTCCTTGGCCTTGACCTGGTACCATCTGTTACTTTGCGCTGGCGCGAACTTCTTAAAGCGTTTTCAGAGGGATCAGACTAACATGTGGCCATGTGTTTATTGATGTACGCTGTCTCAATGAAGTGCCCTTCCCCTGGTTAGCATGGCAGCCCAGCTACAGATGGGATTTGTGGGTGGATGTTGTTGTTTGATATTCAGCAGGACAGTTGGTGAACTCTGTTCACGGCACAGGAGATGTTCAGCAGCCCCTGACAGCCCGCACGCCGGCTAGAGTTCTCTGCTACTGGTCTCTGAGTCTTCGGTGAGCTCTGCTCAGCGCCATTTCAGTGTTAGCCTGAGCCAAAGATTTTTGTTTTTAAAAGCAAACTCTCAAGTTTTGATCTGAAATAAATGTCACTTTGAATGCAGGGAATTTCTTTCTCATTATTGTTTGGTGTGGCGGTCATTTTGCTTCATGCTTGGGATGGCAATGCACCTGGGTGGAGGCAAATAGGGAAAATGTGTTACAAATTGGTGCAGTCTGCTGATGGCCAGTGTCGGATTTGACTGCCTGATACCGTGGGGAGGGCGAGTGGAGATTTCTGAGGTTTCTCGGCATTTATGGCAGGTACCTGATAAAGCCCGTCGGCAAACCGTCGTGGCGAAGGCTTTTGATGGGTGACCTGGGATTCTTCGCTGTTTGTCATGGCGACATCTGAAATAAGGGCAGATGAAACCATCTGCTTTCATCCGTCTGGGTCAGTGATGAGTCGCGACAACGGGTTACGAAGATTGACTCTTGTTACAGGGATTGAAGGAGTGTCCCTAAGCGTCAAATTAATGGCATGTGCATTCTGGGAGATGTGATCTTGGTTCACTTCAGTTTTACAAAGTATTTCAGATTATCAGGTTACTCCTGAATATATCTTATGTTTGCTAGTTCTAGGCACCTTAGCCAATAGAGACTGTGCATTTCAATTTCAACCTTTGAGGAATATCAATGCTGACATGGCAAATCCGACATTACAGAGAGAGAGACAGAGAAATGGAAGGCTTCTCGATGGCTATCATGGACTCACGTGACTGTGTGACATGTTTCAGCTCATGTAGTCAAGCGCAGTTTCATGACAATTCGCCAAACAATAATCTCACGGGAGATAGTTCTGCACTTAACTGTCACACAGAACAAATAAGCATGTCCTCGAAATATACCACATCGAAACCTTAGGAAATGTCTGCACCTAAAATGTAGAGCATTGTATGGCTAACTGGTAAAGATTTACTGTACAAAATTTAACGAAGTCATTTCTTTGTCTTTGTTTCGGCTATCAACACAGAAACGGTCTTTCTCACAGAATGAAGGAGATGGTACCACAGCTGCATTACTGTCTTTCGAACGAATGCATACGAACAAACCTCATGGATAATTTAAGTTGCTCTCGGTACTTGCCGTCTGACCCGTCGCTCGATCATGACGATGGGCATGGAGGAACAGCGAGGCGCGACGGCTGCGTGTGAAAACCTTCTTCGGGCAGGTGCGCATCTGGCGCTATATCTCAGCCAGGCCTATCTGAAATTTGCATTACAAAACCATTCCTCACTTGCTATCGGCATTCACAATGTTTTATTTTGTGGGTGCTAGCGACCTGGAGATATCCTCATTCCCGTTGATGGATCCCATTACCTGTTGACGCGGAAGAACTCCAGAGATGTTGGCGTCCTGAACTCGAACCCGGTTCCTGATCAAGTCAACATACAACCATTGGGCCACATTCTCTTCCCCGATGCCTGAAGCACAACTGGCTCCGCACAAGTGGCCTCCCGGGTCCCCTGGCACGGCAGCCGTTGCCTGGCGCGTGGTACCGGCGTACTGCGCTGGTGTAACTGGCCAGGCGTCTCGCTGCTGCCGGAGAAGTGTGAATCCCGACCCCTCAAATCCCTGGTCTTGCTCACTTGCACCGCAGCGAACCCCTAAGCTCGGATGCCCCACCTGGTTGCATGAAGTGCAGAATCGACCATGATGCTCTGCGAAAAACTGCGCTAAATCGTTCGGCTTGGTCCCAGAGATGCTTCATCTAAGTACTCTGAGACTTCACTGGCTCTCTGTTTATCTGCATCTCTTGATCTGTCGCCTAGCGTGACTCAGGGGAGTTCTGTCCCAGTAATGGAGGCCCGACCGCTGCTCTTGTGAACCTTCTAATCAAACCAACCCTCTGAAAACTAATCATTCTCCCTAAATGGATGGCCTTGAAATCTGTTTCACGCAATCAAACGCTGCAGCAATCACGCCACAGCTCCTGGCCTTTCCCATGCCAATCTTCTTAATCCTGTGGCTCCGAGTAACTGTGTCGTAATCCCCGCGTCTCTCAGAAGCAGCTGGCCACGCTTCACTGGGAAGTGGCACGCATCCCGGCTGTTCGGCCGTCCTGGATGGGCCTGACAATGGACAAAGGCACCGGCATGAGCACGGTTTATGATCTGTCGCTAGCACTTCCTGCACATCCCCAGTAACCTCGAGATGCAGCTCTCCTGTCCGGATCAGCACCGCCTGCCTGCTGTCGCCGCCCTGATGAAACAGTGTCTTGGCCAGCTCTGTTGCGACGAGACCAACATAGCACTGCGCCAAGGCCGCCAGTAGCTGGAGCGTCATCCCGTCTGGCACAGGCACTCAACTCACAAGGCCTGCCTCACTTGAATGCATCTTTCACCAGTAAAAC
Source organism: Calotriton arnoldi (assembly GCA_963921515.1). NCBI lineage: Eukaryota > Metazoa > Chordata > Amphibia > Caudata > Salamandridae > Calotriton > Calotriton arnoldi. The sequence continues at coordinate 48,053 of CAWUFW010024227.1, forward strand.
AGGCAGAACAGCCACTGGTGCTCTTTGCATTCATGACCATCACCCTCTTGCTCTTTGACAGTACGACCTATTACAAATAGATGCCAACATCTCCTGCTATTCTCACATCCGCGCTAGGCACTCCTCCTACTGCCTGACATCAGGCCGCCCTGGCTATCCATGGCATGCTTTGGGAAGCTACTCCCCGTCCCGATATCAGCGATCTGGTAATTATAGAAGTAAAACCCCACCAATGGCTGTTCGCCTCAGCACGCTCACAACCGCCGCCTTCCAGCGGCTACACTACAGCTCACCAGTGTGTATCCCCATGTGGATGGCCTGGTATATGCTGTCCACTTGGGCACCTTACAACCCTTGATGAGACTGGGTAAAGACAACTTGAGGTATATTAGCAAGACCGTGACAAAATTGTGGCGTTTTTAAACGACAGAGAGCTGCGCTAAAGCGGAGCCGATGGGCTTGCTAATATGCGTTATAGAAAATTCAATGAAGCCCAGGTTAAGATGTCACTTGCGCATCTAGCCTGGAATCTGTGGGGAATTCTACTGCGCCTTCTTAGCAAGCCCATTATCGCCCCGTTTAGCGGCAGTTTCCTGCCGCTAAAGCGCGATAATTTTATCGCGATTCTTGCTTCTCTTGTACTGATGAAGCTGGCATCACAGTGGTAACATGAGCAGCCTTCAGGCTAAATGTGAAGGAGATGTAAAGCAACTGTTTTGCAGTCTATAATCTGTAGTGACAGAGGGACACACCAGATATATTTAAGTGTTTAGTCTTAAGCCTCAGTCTCCAACATAGGCTAGAGTTCAGTACATAAGTTACAAGTGAATATCAACAGTAATAGCACAAATACCGTTTGAAGCGATACAAACTCATATGCCAATAAAAATGATATAAAACTGCAGCTGGGCTAGACACAGCTAAGTCTGGCCAGAAATCTTGGACAGGCTGCAGGCTGTGTTTGAAGCCACGGGAGACGTACGGTGTGAGACACGGCCGCGAGGCTATGTTGACTCTATGATGTCGTGATTATTTTAAAAGGGCAGCTGGAGGACTTGAACCAGCTCAGGCCCAGGTCGTTCTAAGTCAGCACGGGCTGCCCGGGAGCATTCCATAGGTGAGTGGCAGTCATTTCATCGTCAAAGTTTTCAGTGGCGATCTCTTTGCAAAGTGCTGCTGTGACGGTCGAAGTGGGGTGGTCAGGGTGGATCGAAGATCTGAAGGAGCAGCAGAGGGGTTTGGAAGTCTGAATCACTGGCCAGTGACCAGAGAAAGATGGTGGAGTTGGCGATATCTTCCAGTGGGAGGCGTCGGCGTGAGCTGATACACCAACAATCTTGACCGTTAGCTATAGCGTGTCGGCGACAGATTGAACAACAGGCGCTGGCGGCTGACAGAGTCTTTGGCGAAACAGAAGGATGATGCCCGAGCCGGCAGGTCTGGAAATTCACCCAGCAAAGATGAGATCGGGGCGCCTCTGGAACGGCGAAACAGGCAGAAGCGGAGTCCGTGTAGCCAGCCGGTTGCGACGCGAGAACTCGAGTGGGCGCGCGGCGGCCTGCAGGCGCTTCGTGGTGAGTGATCTTTGGTGCCGGACAGAGGGAGCTGCTGGAGCCTTTGGCTTCGTCTGCGCTGCAAAGTTCTTGATGTCCCCGCCGTGGCTACCAGGCCTCCTTTGCTGGGCTTCGGGAACGGCACGAAATCTGTGATCTTTGAAGATCGTGAGCTTTCAGCGGCAGGCAGGTGCCAAGCAGCTCAGCGACCCCCAAAGTAGCTTCGGTCTCTAATCTTGAGTAGGCGTCAATCAGGGTCGGCATCAGAATGACAAAATCTGGGACTGGGTCCCATGCCTCAGAGGTAGGGGTTGAACGCTCTGGAGACTAGGGTCGGGAGGGTGGTGCCCACGATTCCACCCCCGATCAGTTCACGCCAGGCATTGCAACCGACAGGCTGGGGACGCAAATGCCCAGTCTGGTAAACCGGAAGTGCGCCCGGCCCCATTACACACTATCCTGGTGATTTCGGGCGAAGCCTGACGTCCTTTGCGCATCAGCGACCAGACCATTGTTGACGTGACAATCCGACGATGCCAGAATACAGGGTGGCCGATGTCTCCCCTAGAAAGTGGAATGCTACCCCGTAGCCAGGGGAAGGCTGTATTCCAGATGTTTGACACCAAACACGAACATGTTTCTCAGCCATCCCCCAAGTAGCATTTACACTGGAGACAATGCGCTTAAGTCTCAAGACCACAGAGCAGCATCAGAGGATTGAGAATGCTGCAGAGACTCGCGTCAGGGCACCCTCATCAAGGCCAAGCTGCTCTGCCTTCAGGGTGTTAAGCACTGCCTGCCATGGAACATGTTGCAGACTGGCCTACATCTGTAGGGGGTAAATGCACCACCGGGCACGTGGCAGACCTGTGGTGTCTGGCTGACTCCGGGGTGGCATGGCTACATGAAACCGGCCCCGTTTAGAGAGCAGCTGGAGCTGAGACCAACAGGATTTGGCCGACTGAGTCGAGAACAGTGAAGCGGCGACAAGGAATTTACCACATGTGGTAGTCCTACTCTCCTACACCAGTGGCACTGCAAAAACTACCCAAACCATGACAGCTCTCCGTCAGCCTCGATCATATCAGGCTCCTGTTGTATCATCTGCCTCTCCGTACTTACCCTTCGTAGCTCAGACTCAGAGAGCTCTTCCGTGGCTGTGCATACTTCCTGCTGGTGACCTGCATAACCACCTACCACTGCTAGCTGTGGCATCATGCGGGACCACCAATCGCCTTTTGGTCCTTTTGATGCGTGTTTGTGTCTGTCCTCCGGCCAGTAGGCCCGGGCCTCTACTGCTGCGGGGCTAGTAGGCGTAAATGTCATTGTCAATTCCAGGACATCGTGCCCTCAATCTATGTTATGGTAGGACGGCAGAAAGGCTCGGCGCTCATTGCTCATCCTGCTTGCTGGCACCTTGTCTGAAATCTGGCCTCACCATATTGAATCTGCTGTTGGCCAGAACGTTCGTTGCGAAACTGATGCCACGAACTGGGCCTGTGGAACTGTATGCCTCTGATAAACCAACCACTGTCGGTGCTGTTCTGCGTTTGTGCCTGAGACAAGGCAGCCAAGCTGCCTCTAGTCGACGTGAGGAGATAACGTTAAAAGTAAAGGCAGGTCGTTCTCGATCTTCTTATTAAGCCTCGGCTACGATATTGACGAGTGGCCTGACCCAAGGTAAGACCTCTCACAAGGTCATAACGCTCACTTACGAGCAAAGATTTAAATGCAACGTACTGCGCCTCTGAGCTAACGCGCCTCAGTAGATCTTCGCCGCTCTTCTCTGGCGTATTAGCCTTGCTGAGAATAGGCTGGGAGGTGGCACAGCGACAGGGTTTGACTCTGTGTTCGTCACCAGCAGCTCGGCGCTCAGTGACCGCAATAGCTCCTTGTTGCCAGCACCTGTAGAGTGACAAAGTGTCGCGCACCAATGTCTGTGCAAAGAGGCTGTGCTCTGATAACTGATCTGAGTCTTTTCGGCTACCAACGTACTCGAAATCATCCGTGCAGCTGAGCCGAACCAGCTCCGCTGGCGTGCGTATGCCTACAAAGATCGTTCAGATGTGCATCAATCTTTCAAGACCAACTACATGCAAATGTGAAGCCGTGCAGTGAGCGCGGGCACTTCTCAGATCGGCGCAATTAGAGCAGCCCATCGACATTGCACGCTGCCTGTTATGTTGCGTGTATGGCTCAAGATCTTCGGTGCTGGTGTGAGGTTGACCATATTGCACTTTGCTGCCATGTGTCTTTCATCACCAGCTTCCTCTACTGATGAATGTAATCTGTAGCCAGCCTCAACAGGTGCTGAGGCAAGTACTGTTCTGGCTGAGCTGCCTCTGTTTGATCTGTTGTGCCATCACCTTGAGACTATCGCGCAGCTACTCTCCTTTTCCCCTGCACTCTCAGCGCTCCCGCCCCTGTCCGCCATCTCCCCTATTTAATGGCGACACAGCTACTGGGCGGCGAAACTGCGACTCAGTCATGAACCTGCTGGCCCAGTAGCTCCACCGTTATTGCTATGCCACTGACACTGGAGCCGAGCCAGCCTGCCTGCTGTTTTTTCCTGGTTTTCTGGGCTATTATATTGTTTATATTGTGTGTTTCTGTGTCTTTCGGTGCCAGGGAGAGCTGTTTGTTACCTTCATTTGTCTATTTGTCCGTCCTGCCACGATATCACCAGCCCTAGGCCTCCCCTGCTGCCTTCCGCCAACGGCTTCCGCCTCCTCCCCTGTTGTGACCGGCGGCTGCGCGGAAGGCAGCAAGGCAAGCCCGTCTGCTGCGACCAGCGCCAGGGGGACCCTGGACCCCCCCACCATCACGGCTACGACTCAGCTGCCCTCCTCGCACTGAACCGGGAGGAACAGCACCTGCCAGCTGTCGCGCGGGCAACGCCCACATGGGCAATTCTCCTGCCACCACTACACAGCCAACGATATCTGGACAGGCTCCAACAAACCTAGTGCATCCTCCTCAACGTGCGCTCCTGCACAAACCACGCGGGTGAGATATGGAATATCGACACCTCTCGCAGGCGTCGCCTTCTTCACAGGAAGCCTGGACCAACGCCTCATCCACGCCACAGCTCGCCACCGCCATCCCCGGCGGGATGAGATCGGGAAGAGGCCCCCCCAAACACGCCCGGGCAGAGACTCGCCATCGCCTCGACTCTCCATGCCACCACCCTGCATCTCCACTCCACCAAACACCTTCACTTGGCACCCAGGAGGCCATGGCGTGGCAGGCCCCAGACCAGCAGCCAGTTCATCACGATCACGTCTCTTGCACTCGCCGCTCCATGAACTACATGTAAATCGGAGACGAACCTTTCACTCGTGCTGTGCCAGCATTTAACTCACTGACGCTGGGTTTGCCACCCACCCGACCCCATCTTTACGAAGCGGCAGCATCCGCTCGACACTGCGCCAGCCCCTCTGGGCGAACCGTGGCTTCAACGTCAACCTGCCCGCTAGGCGACCGCAACCTGGCGAACTGGGAGGCGGCTCAGTCGCCTGTGTGTCCACCACCGCCGACTGAGCCGAGGCTCCGCAGATGGATGCTCGACTGCGCGACGAAGCTGCTTTGCTGACACGACGGGTGGGAGCCACCTGATTCACGCCGCCTCAGACTCAGGCGCACGGCGATGCCGAGAGAACGGAGCTGGCAGAACAAGTAGACATGCCACCTCACAAACGCCATGACACCACCATCAATCCGCAAGCGACTCGTCAGGAGCAGATCTCAGCCAGCTCCAGCGACCCGAGGTGGCTGGCGTGCGTCAGGAATTCACCAGACGCGAGCACGATCACCCCCTCCCGGACATAACGTTAAATCAGATGCAAGGACCTCGGAGCATTTCAGTGACCAGATCCCGAGCGATGCCGACCAGCCTGCATCTCATCCTCTCACTGAACCGCTGAACACCGCCTCGTGTGAAGGGCGATTCGCTCGTGGACTACCGGACTGCCGCGCATCCTGCAGGGCGTAAGCCCAGACACTGTGCCGCTCAGGCGGGCTGCCTTCCCAGCGACTGGGCAGGCCCTTAGCTGAAACCTGGCGGGCGGACCTCAGCTGACCCGTCTCCTCGCCCTCGCGGTAGGAAGTCACGGCGTGCGGTAACAAGGTAAATCAGAAAACTCGCGGCCTCGATCCGATTTCGCGGCGGCACTGTTGCGGACAATCTGGCAGCCTGTGCCCTCCTGGAGCCGGTTGCAGCAGCCTGGTGATCTCGCGTGGATGGGTGCAGGTGTCTTCCCACCGCTACCGTATCCGACATCGGCGGGAGCCCTCGGCAGGGCAAAGTCAGACTGCTGCACCTTTCACTCGCGCCCACAGAAATCCCAGCTGGCGAGTACTGGGATCACTCGGTCCCCGCGCTCTTCAGCTGCCACATGGCACCCACCGCCCGCCATGCGTCAGGCACGGTTTCAGCACTGTGCGCGGAACGACACCCAGCGAGACCCATCACCGACTCAGGAAAATGAGAAGGGATGGCATCCTAGATGAGCTGTGTGCACACAATCCCAACTCGAGAGAAAGAACAGAGGTCCTCGTCCTTGAACCCTCCCGCATGGGACAGCACTGGTGGCCTGGCCTGGTGGCCCCCCCGCCCCACGGACCCGTCCAAGAGCCTCCAGCATCGTACTCGGCTCCTCCTCCTGCGGCCCGACGGAGTCAACGCCCCGTTACTCTGCTGTTTCCAACACGCTCCGGCGTCCTCAGTGCAAATGGATCTAGTCAAGAGGCCGTCTTGCGCCACAGACTGAATACGGCTGCGCCCTCTCGCCGGAATCAACAAGTCACTGCAAACCCAGACCATACAAGCACGCAATAGCCGGCATCTGACTGCATCACCCCAGCGCGCAGCTTCCACTGGCTCCGTCTGCGAAAAACTGGAACACGCCTCACAATGCCTCCGCCTCGAACTAATACCCTAAACGAAGAGAATCTCCTTCCACGTACCCAGAAGAAATCTCCGTCCGCCGACCTCGCCTCACCGAAACCCCACATCCGCAGAGCCAGAACAAGTGGAAGGGCCTTCTCACCACATCGCGGCCAATACCTGGAACGAACTCTGATACGACATCAGGCTGCGCCCCCTTCTGGACATCTTCAGGAAGACACTCAAGACCTGGCTCTTCGACTGAACGGAGCTATCTACCCCCAGTGTCTTGAGACCCTCACTGGTGAGTAGCGCTACAATGCACCTAATTGATTGATTGATTGGTCTGAGATGTAGTCATTCACTGGCTCTTCCTCCAGCCATGATAAGTGTTGAATATCTAGGCTGCGTTTCTCAGCCTGGTCACTACCCCCCAGTTGGAGAATGGGAGCTATCAAGGGTGATGATCAAATGAGCCAATCAGTCTCTCATGCCCCCGTGTCTCCAGTTATACACACATGAAATTCACAGAGCCAGCCGCTCTCTACAGAGGTCCCAGTGAAGCCCCGCTCAAGCTTCGCCCAAAACAGTCATTGCAACATTGGGTCTCTATCTTTCTACTTCTCAATGATTAAGGTAACAGTCTGCAGTGGCATATGGCACGTACGTGGACAGTCTGCTCCCCATCTGTGGCCATTGAACGCAGTTTCGTGAGCCCCTTGATATTTCCCCGCAGGAGTGTCTGGCTGCCGTTGTGACATTCATGGCAAAATTCCTATTCCTGTTGCTGCCGCGTTCTGTCTGGCCTCTTGCGTACTGCCCCGCTGTGAACCCTGAAGGTAGACCTGGCGGGTCGCTACATGCGGTGGTGCTGACCTGTCGCGGCGACCGCAGTGTGCGGCCATCGACGTTAATCAACTCGCCGGCCTGATTTGCGGCTGATCTCTGCCAGTGTTGCCGAGCTCATCTCTGCAAGGCAACGATGCGGCTTGGATGTGATGGGCCTTCACTATCGCAATCAACTATACTTAAAGGGGCGGGCAGCTCGTACTGGGCATTTATCACAGATTACAGCTGGCATTAGCCCCGAGAGTGCGAGCCGTCAGTTTTCAGCTGTGCGGAGACCATGACCTGCCCAGCCTCACTTGAATGCGCTTCAACATATTCACCTTTCCCTAATCCTTTCTTTCATTGCTGCCGTGGCGAGGCTAATGACACGTAATCCCTAATGGCAAGACCGGCTTTTTCACTGTCACCTCCTTACTTCTTTTTCTTGAGTCTTGCTTTGCCAAATCTATGCAAGTCAACCTTTCTTCACGTACCCTTGTCCTTGTAAACTCGCAGCAATCAGACAACTGCGCTACCTCGCCGTGGTGGCACCACAACATGCTGCCTCCCCTGTTCAGCCACCTCCCTTGTTCTGTGCTCAGCCTTCTTGGGTGACCTGCCATGGCCGCTATCTGAGATGTGGCGCATGAAGCGGAGCGACCTCGCGTCACGGAGTGGCAGCTCACTTCAGCTTGGGAGCTGCTCAGTCTGGGCAATTTCTCGCTCCATGTGCTACCGTCTCTCATCATGTTCATCAATTCCCGACATAATTCTCGACAAAATCCCGGCTTCTGATCTCTCCCCTGCCTCCTCATTTACCAGCCCACTAGGTCACGCCGTACAAATAAATCTGCAAATCAATCTCGCCCAACTCGCGATCTGGTGGAGGAGGCTGGAAACAAACATATCCTTAATCACAGGCAGAGGTGACATCTTCCTGTCTGTACCTATGCCTGAATACATGGTATACCTTATATAGGGACTACAAAGGGCACTCAGATTCAATCAGAGATGTACTTACAAGGTACATGGAAGGCTCCTTTTAGAGGAGCAGCTAGGCACAGAGGTTCTGTTAGCCGAGATACAGCCAGACAAGAGAACAGTGAGCATCAGAAAGTGGAGATACCCATGTGAAGATCCTCTCACAACCCCCAAGCGCGGGACACAAACTAACCTTGACAGTTGAGTCTTCGTGTTTACAGTAGATGCCTGGGAAGTCCATCTCCATTAATGGATACTCCCCGAATATGTTTCATTTGTTTTGGCCATAGGAGGACGTGATGCTGTTTGGTGGGAGGTGATGCCAGGCAAGTGTAATATTCAGGCCCAGGCCTGGCGAAGGCCTCCTCACCGCGACCTTTCTCTGGGGGTCGGCTCTGCTAATAAAGCGCGTCTACTGATCCTGACCTTCATCGTTCAGTGGCGGGCGGTAACCCTGCCTGATTCGGATGCGTCTGTTTGGACTGATGAACTCAGCTGAGATGTGGGGCAGTGCGCATGGCTTCAGCTCGGAGTCATCCAGTTGCTTTGCTTTTGACGGCTGGCGATCACTGAACCTTTGGATTAACGGAGTCATTCAGGGGTGTGCTATTGATCAATACCCCTTGATAAATCTATGAATACGGTCGGACTGGAAGGCTTTCTCGCAGACTGATGGTGGGCCAGTCCATGATGAACCCTTCTGCGGTGGTTGAACCTGACGCTCACCCACAGGTGACTTGAGTACCTGACTGATCTGCCTATCTGGCATATGACGCCCGATAGTGAATTTGCCTTTTGCAGGGCCTACCGAGTGGATTGATGACCAGGTGGGCTAAGACAGCAGTAATCATCTAGGCCAACTGTAGGCCTCCGGACTATAGGTGAAGTGGCAGGTCTATTCTGGACAGGCACAGGCTGATGAATGTTCAGGTGTTGAAGAATGCTGTTTTGGCTTTTGCGTCATCAGCCAATCTGCCGGCTCGCGGGTCCAGATGTGGCAGATTGGCTGAGACTAAAGTATCTGTTATCGGCTCACGCCCCTTGGGTGAATCACAGTAGGCATTGGCCTGTAGTCCGCAAAAACCTCATCTCTTTCCACCGCTGGTGATTTGGCACGTACTGGACAATCTGAAGAGTTCAACAGCTCCCATTTTCCTGGACTTCTGTCTGTTCTGATCCTGACATGGTCTCAGGTTGCTATAAATCTTATTTTTAATGAAGACTGTCCTGGTGTCCACACTTCAGATGCACCAGCGGAATCATATATCTGTACTGATGATCAGTTGCTGCTGAGCAGTGAACGCAGATTACACCCTCCGCTGACCCATGCATCGGGAATTCTGTGAGCAGGTCGAAGTGGAGTCTCTCTTCCTCCTGTCCTCATCAGTAGCCATGAGCAGGCCCGCCTGTCACGCTAATAATTCAACCTGGCGACATGGAGAACAATTCTGCTTCTCGCCCTTCTGTTCAAACACCCTGTGAGTCCGCCCCATTTGTCTTGGAGGCTGCTGGGGCCGCTAATCAACCTGCGATGCGGCTGGTGACGTCAGCGCAGCCTTTGGTCGTGCCGGGAGCTTTGGAGTTCGGCCAGCCCCAGTTTTAGTTGCCTTTCATGTTCATCGGTGAAGATTAGGAAGCCATCAGTCCTTTATGTTTTAACGAGCGCGGAGGTAACTCCCATCCTTCCTTCACCAAGCACAGAGAGACCCTGACAGGGTAGACCAGACAAGAAGGCTGTAGTAACTGAAGGCGCCTCGTGCAGGTAAGACAGGGGCAGGTCCCATCTTAGCCTGGAATACACAATCATGCTTCAGGTTTTTGTTGAATCTCAACTCGTGGTGCGTGTGGGTGATGGGGTGTGGTGAACTTGTGAAGTCTCCGCACTCCTTCCGATGCAAGTATCGGACATGGGATTTGCGCCCCTACAATCTGATACAAACCTCTTGGGAAGCCCGCTCTTGTTTTGTTAGGAGGCTGCAGAATGGCCTCGTGTGTGATCACCGCACCGGGACTGGAAACTATTAGCTGAGATGTTTGAGAAGTCGGGACTGCCAACCGTGTCATTATGCTCTCAAGGGGACCCCCACCGCGACAGTGTATCGGGGGCCTTTTTGTGGTGCCACCTGCCTCCCTGGCTTGGCAGGAGCGACAAGCGTGAAACCTGTAGTCCAGTGAAAGTGAGGACAATTTGAAGTGCTGTTCTGGCAGTGACACTAAAAGGAATGTCATGGGCTAGGAATCAATGAAGCCTGAACTCAGGAGGTATAACCAACCTGGTGGCACCGAGCTGGCACTCACAGTACAGAGTCCCGTCATCAATGCGCATGGGGACCGCTAGCATTCCCAGCAGCAGATTGCTGTCTTGAGAGGTTCAAGAGGAGGAGACATCCTGCTGCTCCTGTCAGATGCGCCGATGGGCCCCTGTCTGGAAGCCTAGCCTGGTCGGAGTTCAAGCTCTTGGGACAGTTCCTTCCTTGGGACTGGATCATCCCCTCAGAGGACTGATCTTCCTTCACGAGCGGGAGGCTGCCTTAACCCCTGCACTCCTCACCTGTGGAGCGGTCCCGTGTTCAGGATCAGGCCTGTTCGGTGTTGCTTCATTTGTCTGTGGTGTGCGGCTCAAACATCTGCGGGGTTCCCGGCGTTTCCTGCCGTAGTCCTGCTCCATGCTGCTTGAAGCTGAAGTTTCAGATCGTGCCAAGCAATCGTTCCGGCTGTGTAGATGCACTTTACCACAATTTCTTGGAGCCTCCCGGGAGAAGTTGGCACATGGTCTGTTCCTGACATTCTTGGCATTGAACCGCCTGCCAGAGTGTAATCTGCCCGGGATCTCTACTGAGATCTTTGTGCATGGAGCACTTTGCTCTGTGATGCATCTTGAAAGCCTCACCATTTCAGTGTGGCACCACTTGAGTGCTGGAGACTACGGAGAGCAATCTGAACTAGGGCAGCACAGTGGTTCTTCTGACTTGGGCAGAGCTCACTTGGGGTCAACCTATAGGCTTTCTTTGTGTACTCCCACCACCAATTGTGAAAACACTGGGAACAGGCAACGCCAGAGGCTGACCCAGTAAGTCTTTGGACTTGGTGCAATCGCTGGTCAGTGTCTTTGCTTTACGAGACTTGCGCCATGGTTTCTTTTGGCCTTCCCTGTTAGACCTGAATCACACCTGAAAGCGGTGTTGCCCTTTATACCAGTAGAATCTTTGCTTCTTACTGGTGCCTTCTGCTGGTTCCCGTTTACATCTGCCTTCTTCCCGAGTTCTTGAGGTAAAGTCACCAGATTACTGATGCGGCAGCTGTTTCCAGGCAGTTATTAAGTCTGCCTCAGCTGGGTGGCCACGATCTGTCACACCGTGTGGCCTTCAGGCGCGCAGGACAATCAGCAAGGAAGTCCACTTACCCCAGTCTGTGCTTTGGGCTGTCTCTGAGACTCAACATTGATAGGCCAGACCTCAGTAGGCATCTTCAGAGACTGTATTGTCGGCATCTGTGAACTATCTGCAGCTGTCTTGAAATCTGGGTGCTGCCCACTGCTCCTGAGGACCCTCTCCCAGTCACGATTATCCGATTTGTGGTGTCATCCCCTTCTGGACAACAGCAGCTCGGGACTCTATGGTCATGAAGACCGGGAGGCCAGCAGCACCATGGACTCCTGAGTCCGGCTTTTTCTCTGTCTATGAAATGCAGGGACTCCTGTCTGTAAGCCATAACTCTGAGCTCGAAGCTGGGCTTGTTCATACTGGCTGATCTCTTTCTCCTCTCATGAGAGGATTCCTCACAGTTGAACTCCTGAGAAGAGATCTAGGCCTTCTGAACTCCTTCCTGAAGTAAAGGAGGGTCTCCTCATCAGGAGTATTGTCCAGGTCAGGGATGGCCATTTCAGAAGGTGGGCGATGGCCTTCCTGCGTGTTCTGCGCCTCTGCCTACCCTTTCAGACCTTAGAAGTCTTCTAGATCGTAGCAGAAGCATCTCCGAGGCGTTAGTGTTGGCGCGCTGTCTTTGGCTTCACCTGAAACTGCGGCTCTCTTGGTGATGGAGGTTGTCATATCTGGATGGCAGGAACTCACTGATTCCTGGCGGTGAGACCCTTGTATTGATAGTGCACTACCTGCCTCTGTGTGGCCTACTAAACTCTTGAGTTGTAGAGAAAGTGTGCTAATCCACTGGCCTGCAACTCAAGTTCAGTAAAGACTACTGTATCTAAACTGATTTATATGGCTGAGATTGCCCTTAGTGGTTTTCGGTGATCAATTCAGTGGGTGCCTGGTAAAGACAATGGCGAGCTGGGATCACGCTACACGCCAATGGAGAGCGGCCTGCTGTCACCTGAACATAGTGGGCCTGCACTTTCTGCCAAGCCTTGTGGAGATAAGGTGGGTAACCTTTGATAATATCTAGTGTTAACATGAGCGGCCTTTCGGGTGCTGGCAACACCCCGCCGTCTCAATCTCGGTGTTGGAAGAGGAGTTCAGGCTGTATTTTATAGCAATGTATTTAGTCTTAGAGCATGCCCACTCCCAGTGCAACATGGGCTGAGTCGGCTCACATGAAGTTACAGTCGAATAATCTGGCAGTGGCCAGCACAGATACAGTGGAGTCTTGAAACCATGCCAATAAAGTGTTATAAGGAATTGCGATGACTAGACACAGGCCCCCAGGGCTGTAGAAATAGCCCCGGACCCGGGAACACGCCTTTACAGAGACCCACGAGAGCGCGTGCAGTGTCAGCCCGCGGCGGCATCTGTTGACCTTCCCACCTGGGTAGGCTGCTCAGTTACCTCACCCAGGGGAGCAATGAAATCATAGGTAATGGCCGGAGTGTTTCATCAGATGCGTTTCAATGGCGATCTGCTACAAAGTAACAACGTGAAGCGAAGAGTGGATCAGATCTGAAGGGCCGAGCGTCACTAGCCAGTGACCAGGAAGCGACAGACGATTTAGTCAGGCTGGACGGCGGTCATCTTGATCTTCGGCCCGCGAGATCTAGAGGCGTCGGCGACAGAACTGGATTCGAGCATATTTGTGTCTTGTCGACTAACAGCGGTGGCGCGACGTATTGGACGGCGGCGCGAACAAAGTAAAGAGAACGTGATGCGAACCAGCCGTCTGGGATCGCCCGGCAAGGAGAATCAGGAGCTTGCCTCTGGGTAACGAAGCCAAGCAGAAGGATGACCGGGGAAGACCCATAACCTTGATTCTTTAACACCAAAGGAGCTACCGGTGGGCACTGGAAGCGACACGAGTGACCGGTGACAACAGTGGTCAACAATTTAGCTGGCTTCGTGAGCCAGGAAGAGGATGCAGTTGCAAGGAAATTCTTGGCTGATCCCAGTTGCACGACGACTGAGACTCAGCTTTGCTGGAGAACGGCTCAGTGCGATCCACTTCTGTGATGCAGACTTGGAACTCATTGGTGAGCCAGCTCTTAGTGTGAAGTCGCTCTGTTTGGGGAGACTCAGTCTCTGGTCTTTAAGTGAAGGATGGTTCGACGTCGGGACTCAAATCAGAATCTGAGTCTGGGACTGGGGTCCCAGTAAACATACAGGGATTGGGGGGTTGGGGACCCCGCTATGGAGGGTCGGGGAGGAAGGGTGTGCCCATTCACGATCGATTTAAGCGCCAGAGCTGGGGGCAGGTAAACCCACAGCCCGATTTAATTGGCATATGCACAGGGACGCAAATGTACTTGGGACTCAAGCGCCGGAAGCCCCAATACGGTGGTTCCACCTGTGTTTGGAGGCCTATTGTCCAGGCCTCCCAGTTTCAGCAGCAGGGCGGGCACCGTGACTGGCGCGACGACTCCGCCTGGTGGCCCCGATGTGCCGTAATCTCTCCCTCTAGAGAAGAGTGGAATGCTTACCCCTTGCCAGAGAGGCAGATGTTTGAGCACCAAACACGACAGCTACTGGCAGCCATCCCAGGGATTAACATTTGCACTTGGAGATCCTGTGCCATGGAGATGAGGCTGCACCACAAACTGGCAGGCGGGCTCTGCCGGGAGGCTTCTGAGGCGCCTACATCCAGGCCAAACGCTGCCTTCAGGGTAAGGCCTATACACATAAACTATGGAGGCACATGTGTGTGCAGACTAAGGTGATATGGGTAGCCTACACATCACTGTAAGGTAAGTGACCACGCGGGCTGCGGTAACTGACCTGTGGCTTGGCTGGCCTTCCGGGGGTGAGCGCATGGCGGCCTGGCAGGCACTAATTGCCTGGTGCATGGTACCATGCTGGGGACAGGGGCACTCCAGACTAATCCAGATGCCTAGGTGCATGGAGAACCATTTTAGAGGAGGAAGCAGCAGGCTGGTGTTGTAGTAACTAAAGTCACGGCAAACAGTGAAGCATCGGCAAAGTGAGGGAGATTACCATGTGGAAGCGGATCTCACTTTGGCTGCTTTCACAAGGTAACTTTGCAAGGCCAGCGTGGCACCATCAAAATCGCCAGTCATGTCAGAATTATGTCAACGCTCTTCTCCATTGCCCACCACAACTCCAGATCAAGAAGGCTTTCTTCCGTTAACCCTGCGCATATATGGCCTGCCAACTACCTGCTGCCAGCTGTAACATCACCTCGTCAAGCCTGTCTCTGCAGTTCCTTTGGCATCTGTGTTTTGTCTTGTCCGCCGTAGCAAGCCACGGGCCTCTGCCGCTGCGGGCTAACAGAAATCTGCAATGTCGTGTCAGTCAGGGACATGTCATGCCCTCAGCCTCCCCTTGACCAGAGACAGCCAGAAAAGACTCGGCAACTCGGCGCCTCATCTCTTTGCGACTGCCTGTCTCGATCTGATTTCTTCTGCCGCTGCCATCTATGTTGGCAGGCGTTTTTGTTGTGAGCTGATCGCCCAGCTGGGCCACCGCCAGTGGAAGGCTGCGCCCCTCACAGCTCCTTCTTCCTGATCAGCACTGTTGCGGTATGCCCTGACGAAGCCAGAAGCCTTACCTTCTGCTTCTGATCACATGAGAGATGCTGTTGAGCAGGTCTCGTCTCAGCGATCTTGTCGTGGCCTCGGCTATGATGTAACGTCAGCTGACGGGGGCAAACCAATCTCTACAAGGTCTGCCGCTCACGCAGGCGGAATTCTGATATTTGCACTCTGAGCTATTGCCTCGGCGCTCGGCAATCAGTTGATCTTCGCCCCGCTGCGCGATCATACTGACGGCGACAGCAAATCCTTGCTGAGTGGGGAGGAGATTGGCTTTTGAATGCGATGGGGTCACGGTGCGATCGCCGTTAGCCCGTCAGCATTTGATACTGTCTTTCACTTGTTCTCGCCTGAGCCTGGGCGGGGTGATGAAGTCGACTGAACCCTTATTGTGCGTGCGAAGTGTTGAATCTGGTCTGGTCTTTTCAGCTACCCAACTTGTGCTGAAGTAAATCGTTATAGCGAAGAGGCCAGCCGGCGTCACCTGACATTATACAAAGAAATTTCGAAATATTAAACAAAATCTTCGATTACTTCAGCCACTGTGAAGCCATTGC